>JAURVB010014702.1:0-75460 GCA_033002965.1 Piper betle | reverse complement strand
AACCTCAAAGTGTGTTCCTTTTATTGCTTTTGGTTTGTGCCCTGTTCGAGCTCTCTTCATCTGTCATCAGCTGCTGCATTACTAGCTTTTCACTCGTGAAGCTTGCTTGTCGTTGACGTTAAAAATATACGGTCTTACCGATTTTGTTTGTTTCGTGATGATCGTGTTTGATTGTGATGAAGCTACACGGGTGCATAGAACAAGTTTGTAGTAATGGGTGTGTCTGCTTTTGGTGATGCAGAGTATGCTGGACATGGAATTTTTCACGGAGTATGGTGAGGCCAGTCAGTATCAGATACAGGAGGTGATCGGGAAAGGGAGCTACGGCGTGGTTGGGTCTGCGATTGATACCCACACCGGTCAAAGGGTGGCAATTAAGAAGATCAATGATGTGTTTGAGCATGTTTCTGATGCTACTCGCATCCTTAGAGAGATCAAGCTGTTGAGGCTCCTTCGCCACCCTGATATCGTGGAGATTAAACACATCATGCTACCACCATCCCGTCGAGAATTCAGAGACATATACGTGGTTTTCGAGTTGATGGAATCTGATCTTCACCAAGTAATCAAGGCCAATGACGATCTTACTCCTGAGCATTACCAATTCTTCCTGTACCAGCTGCTTCGGGCTCTTAAATACATTCATACTGGTTGGTTTTCCTTCATAATTTTAGCTGGATTTTTACTGCTGCTGTTTTTTGCAGAATAGTTATTCGTCTCCTTGGGATATTTTTATTTTGCAGCGAATGTGTTCCATCGGGACCTGAAACCCAAGAATATTCTTGCTAATGCTGATTGCAAATTGAAGATCTGTGATTTTGGTCTTGCACGTGTATCGTTCAATGATGCTCCTTCCGCAATTTTTGGACTGTATGTCTTTGTAACTGGAACAAACAGATGCTTTGCTATTAAGGGTTAGTCTAGTACATGAGCTAAAGTCAAAATATTGACAGATTGCTCTTTTGTTCTACCTTTTTGTCTTGAAGGATTATGTTGCAACAAGATGGTACCGTGCCCCTGAACTTTGTGGTTCTTTTTTCTCCAAAGTAAGCCTTGTGGTATTTAATATTGTTTCTTGTTCTGGTTGCTAGAAATACTTTTGCCCTTTCTTAATTTGCAATTTATATGGAGTGATATCAGTACCTTGTGCATCACTTGTTTCTAAAACAATTTTGTCATTCTACAGTATACTCCAGCAATTGACATTTGGAGCATAGGTTGTATTTTTGCTGAAATGCTTACTGGGAAACCATTGTTCCCCGGGAAGAACGTGGTGCACCAATTGGATCTTATGACTGATATACTTGGGACCCCTCCTCCTGAGACCGTTGCAAGGGTATGATTCCTCTTAATGAGATTCTCTCAATGTCATCATTTTTTAACGCTTGTAGTTGTATGCGGTTGCATTTGCAAGATCATTTCAATAAAAATATGGACAAAATCAATGATGCCAGTCAGATATGAATATGTTTCCATGCACATTTGTTTTAGTTTGTGTTTATGCTTGCTTGTCTTAACTTGTTAGTCATCAACAGAAGAGGATTGATGAAGTGTTTGGCTGAAACAAAATTGCGGTTCATAAATCTGCTATAAGAATAACTAATTCAAGTGTCTATATTCTTTTGTATACCACTTTTCTTGTTTTTATAATTAAATATTATTTGTAATATGACATCATCTTTTTTATGCAGATCCGTAATGAAAAGGCTAGAAGATACTTAAGCAGTATGCGTAAAAAGAATCCTATTCCATTCTACCAAAAGTTCCCAGATGTGGATCCTTTGGCTCTTCGATTATTGGAAAGACTTCTTGCATTTGACCCAAAAGACCGGCCAACTGCTGAAGAGGTGCAATTTCAATACTGGAAATGTTACTTTTTAAATAGTAACACCTTGCAGCTTCATTTGCTGCTTTTATTTTTCAGGCCCTTGCTGATCCTTACTTTCATGGTTTGGCAAATGTGGATCGTGAGCCATCATCTACTCAGCCTATCTCAAAGCTTGAGTTCGAATTTGAAAGAAGGAAATTGACCAAAGATGATGTAAGAGAGCTGATTTACCGAGAGGTACATTTCCCAGCCTATGCTTGGTCTGACAATATTGTGCCTTTCAGATAGCTTTTAAGTATATGCTCAATGAATTACTTTTTTAAAAGCAAACAGATATTGGAGTATCATCCACAGATGCTTCAGGAATACTTTCGCGGTGGAGAGCAGACAAGCTTCATGTATCCTAGGTGAGACATTTGTTTGCAATCAATGCATAGGGGTGTATATTCTCTGTTCGATTTTGGGAAAATGACATTTTTTCCCCCTTTTTCAGTGGGGTTGACCGATTTAAGAGGCAATTTGCCCATCTTGAGGAGCACTATGGTAAAGGTGAAAAAAGCTCTCCACTCCAAAGACAGCATGCTTCCCTACCCAGGTGAATAGTTGATAAATTTAGCTACACCTTTGCTTTATGTAATGTTTTTAATGTAGTATGCTTCATTTGTTTTGAAGAGAGCGTGTTTGTGCAAATAAAAATGGGGGTTCTGATCAGAGCAGCGAATTGGAGAAGCGGAGTACGGAAGCTGTAGCTCGAACAACCATGCAAAGCCCTCCACGCCAAAGTGAGGGATCGACTAATTCTTCTTCCACACATTATGGTCTCAGCTCTAATTATGCTGATCGTAGCTTTCTGAAAAGCGCAAGCATCAGTGCTTCCAAGTGTGTAGTTATAAAGAGCAGAAAGGAGTCAGAAGTAAGTAAATGACAGGGTGTGAGTGTTTTTTTCTTTGTTTTGTTGAGTTTTCTTTCATTTTGTATATAAAATACAAAGGTTTCTGCTGGTGACTAATATTCAGCAAAGTGGGAGCAGAAGTTCAGTTCTCATTTTCTGAACCAAAACAAAGCCTCTTAATCATGTTCAGCGTCTTAATCATGTTGATCACTTCTCCAGGAAGAGGACGTTCCCGAGCAAGCGGAAGAGGTAGTTGAGGAGCTTTCACAGAAGGTGGCCGCCTTGAATGCTTGAGGGGTAGCCCACGAAGATATTTACAACAAAAATCACTGCATATATTATCGCCTTAACCGCTTCAGATCTCTAAAATCTGAAGCTGTATACTACTTTTCGACACTATAGGCGGAATTCAGTGACATATAGGTTGCATTAGGATATATTTATGAAATATATTTTGTATTATTAACTTATATCTTTATGCTGTTCTGCATTTTTACTTGCCACAGATATAATGGTGCTGATATTGCACTTGTCACATGGCCTTCTGGTGTTTGTAACCTGAGTGATCAAATTCTTTGTGATTTAGCAGCAAGAATCATACCTTCATTTTACAAATTCTTGGTTTCTAGAGTTACTATCGTAGCTTATCTTCTGTAAGATCCTCGTTCTTGCCATCGTTGATATGTCTGAAGACTTTTATGTCTGCCATAGAACGACCAAAGGCCCCATTTTGAAGTTATGAAATCTTGGTTTTTGCATGTTTTGCGCGCTTAATGCTCGTGTTGCCCTTGCCACGTCTTCAGTTCTAGCACAAAAGGTTCTAACTTTGTCCGGCATTTCTGTGAGCAAACATTTCAATCCTCGCAGATTCCAGCCACCAGAATCTTCTCTCCATCTTTCTTTGTTGTTTTCAATTCTAGTTGTTTTCTGTGTCTCGTTCCAAAGCCAATAAAGTTAGTCCCGTGCATGATGAGCTTAATCACAGCATATGATGACAACGATGCATATGGGTAGTTTATGATGAATATTGGGCGTAATAAGCAGTTGAAGACAGATATATATACATAAACCAATGGAGCCCTTTTGCCTGCAGGAAAAGAAAAGTTGTGACAGATTGTGTAAGTTCATCTTTGCATTCCCGTCGTCAAGTAATATGGTAAGACATCTATTCCGGTATTTACTTCCACCTGCTGCAGGAAAGAGGTTGATTACTTAGCGGGTGTTGGATGTATTTTATTTTGTTCACTGAACATGAGGGAGAATCCCAAATTAATTAGGTTTCCTTTTACAGGTGGATGAACATAATAAACTCCAATAATATATTATGTATATCTTATAGTTGAGGTAGGAGTCCATATGGCCACTATGGGGTAGGGGTCTTATAGTTTTATCTATAAATAAAGACCCCTCCCTAGGAAAGTCAAATCACTTTTCATTAGAGGAAACATTAAGGTTTGGGTGCTTCAGTTTTGGGATTTAGGCTGGGAAACAAAGTTCTTCCCTATGATGAGAATTAGTCGGTGAGAATATCCTTGATCCTATTATATTTGTAAGTTACGTATTCTTATCATATTTTGATTATTCTTTAATACGAGACGACATGAACTTATGATTATTAACCGGATTTAATTTAGTGTGGTAGTCGTTCAACAAACTTATAAGTTAGTGGCTCATTCTTTTGTTTATTCACGAAAATTTGCCCCATTCCTCTGAAAACAAGGAGATGTTGTACGCCCCAAGAATCTACTTATTCGACCTTGCTTGAATATCCAAAAGTAAATTTGTTGGGAAAGATTAGAAAAAAATAGGCCGGTTTATATTGGAATATATATTAAATAAGGCTTTTAATTAAGCGAGCCAGTTTGTTAGCATTTAGCGTTCGGTTTAGTTCGACTCGACTCGGAACTCGACATTTAAATGTTCAAGCTCAAATTTGACTCGAACTCAAATCCATTGAGCCGAGTTTGAGCAAGGTAGTGTTCGACTTGAGTCAAATAGGTTATAATTCGAACTCGACTTATATCTCGACTTGAACCCAACTTGATAATATAATATAATAATAATATAATAATAATAATTTTATATATATATATATATATATATATATATATATATATATATATATAAACACTATGCACCAGAGTGCATAGTAGCACACCCCCCCTCCCTTTCCCGCCACTCCCCAAACCGCCCCCCACCTACAGCCGCCGCTCGTCGCCCCTGGCTTTCCACCGCTCCCCTCGTCCCTTCCTCCCCCCCCACCCCCCCCGGGCTTTCCATCGCTCCCCTTGCCCCGATCGTACTTCACCCAACACCCCCCCCCCCACCACCACCACTACTTTCACCCCCTCCCCACGCCAGCGATGGCACGATAAAATAGAGGGGGGGGAGAAGGCGATGGCAATTTCGTAATAAAAACTTAATTTGCTTCAGACACGAGTCAATATTACGAAATAAATGTTAAAAAAATGTTAAAAATAAAATATCATAAAATAAAAACTTGAATCACTCGAGCTCGAGTCAATATTATGAACATGAAAATGCAGCGCAACAAATCTGGGCCGTTGGATGAAAATCCAACGGCCCGGATTTTCGTCCTCTACCCTCTCCTCCTCCCCCTGGCCTCGTCCCGCCCCCGCCCACAGCCCTCCCCCACCTGCCCTGGTTCCCCCGCCCCGTCCCCCGCCGTGCCCCCTGCCCGCAGCCTTCCCCCCGACATGCCTGTTTCCCCCTGCCCCCTCCGCCGCCTCGCCCTTCCCCGACCCCTGCCCGCAGCCCTCCCCCCACCTGCCCCGTGTTCCCCCACCCCCGCCGCGGCCCAGCTCGCCCCTGCCCTGTTTCCGCCACCCTCCCTGGCCGCCCGTTTCACCCCCCACCCCCCGCCGCTGCCCCGCCCATCGATCGAGCTCCTCCCCGCCATCTGCTGCCCAGGTCACCTCCACGCCCGGCATCACTGCATCACCGCCGGCGGTGGCGCGACGGGGAATGGATGAGCGATGGCAACTTCGTAATAAAAATTTGACTCGTTCCCAACTCGAATCAAATTTGCGAAATAAATTTTAAAAATAAAATATGATAAAATAAAAAATTGACTCTCTCCTTACTCGAGTCAATTTTATGAAATAAAATTTTAAAATAAAATAACATAAAATAAAAATTTGAATCGCTCCCTGCCGATGCCGCCGCTTGTCGATCGCCTCCTGCCGCCACCCACACCCTGCCCCCGTCCCCCCACACCCACTGCCCCCATGCCCTCCACTGGCCCAGGTCCCCTACCTCGCCTTCTGTCGCCCCCTGACCCCCTCTCCACCCGTTATGAAATAAATTAAAAAAATAAAAAAAATTTATAATAAAAACTTGACTCGATCTCGCAAGGGATCGAGTCAATATTATGAAATAAATTTAAAAATAAAATAAAATAATTTTGTAATAAAACTTGACTCGATCATGCACGACATCGAGTCAATATTACGAAATAAATTTTAAAAAATAAAATAATTTTGTAATAAAAATTTTATTGGTCCCACATGAGACCGGCGCCATGTATTTCCCAACAGGCTCATCCAGCCCTGAGGCGGCGACAAAAAAAAATTAAATAAAATAATTTCTTAATAAAAAATTTATTCGATCTCGACTTGAGTTAAAATAATTTATTACGGAATTATTTTATTTTTTTAAAATTTATTTTGTAATAAAAAATTATTCGGTAATAAATTTATTTTGTAATAAAACTTGACTCGGTCCCAACTCTTTTTAAATTTATTTTGTAATAAATTTATTTGGTGACCGACTCGAATCAAGTTTTTTAAACAAAATAAATTTATTACAAAAATAAATTTAAAAAATAAAATAATTCGGTAATAAATTATTTTAACTCGAGTCAGGACTGAATAAAGTTTTTATTACGAAATTATTTTATTTAAAATTTATTTTTTTAATTTATTTTGTAATATTAACTCGAGTGCGATCGAGTAAAGTTTTTATTACCAAAATACCCTCCCCTGCTTTCTTCCCATCTGTTTTGGTGCGCCACCCCCTGCCGGCGACCTTGCTGTCGGCCGCCGCTAGCCAACAATGTCGCCGCCTCGGGGGTGGATAGGCCTGCTGGGAAACGCGCGGTGCTGGCCGATCGCGCCGTGAGCGGGAGGAGCAACGCGGGGAGGGGGCGGGGCTCGCGTGGGTGGGGAGCAACGCGGGTGGGGGCGGTGTGGAACGGCGGCTGCGGGAGGGGCTGGGGGACTTGGCCGGGGGCGAAGCCGAGGGGGCGGCGTGAAGAGCAGGAGGGGAGGGAAGTGTTAAAAAAGAACGTATTCGTGGCCGTTGGATTTTCATCCAACGGCCACGAATGGGTGCGCTGCTGATGCGCTGCATTTTCATGCAGCGCGCAACAGCTACTTTTTATATATATATATATATATATATATATATATATAGGGCAGCGCTATAGTGCGCTGCCCTATTTTGGCAGCGCCAATGCGCTCGCCAAACGTGAGGCGTCGGATCTTGATCCTACGGCCCACAATCAAACCACCTACCCACCCCCCCCCACTGTTAGACCGGCCCGCCCGACCCACCCCTCCCGCCCCGCGACCACCTTGCCACACCTCGCACCGCCCGCCGCCGCGCCGCCCTCCCCGCCAGCGGCCTCGCCCCCGCCGGTGGCCCCGCCCTCTACCCCCTCCACTCGCCCGGCCATTGCCCGCAGCCGAGGTCCCCGCCCCCAGCCGGCACCATCGATCCACCGCCAACCCCCCCATCTCTGCCACGGCCCGATCTGGCGCCCTCTCGCCTCGCCCGCCCTCTCTCCGCCACTGCCCGAGGGTGGCGGGGGGTGCCAGCCGGGGGCGGGCGGGGGGCGGAGGGGCGCCAGATCGGGCCGTAGGCGGAGATGGGGGTTGGCGGTGGATCGACGGTGCCGGCTGAGGGCAGGGACCTCGGCCGCAGGCGATGGCCGGGCGGGCGGAGGGGGTGGAGGGGCAAGTGCCGCCGGCAGGGGCAAGGCCGCTGACGGGAGGGCAGCGCGGCGGCGGGCGGTGCGGCGAGGACGTCGCGGGGCGGGAGGGGTGGGTCGGGCGGGTCTGGCAGGTCTGGTGGGCCGGTCCAACAGTGGGTGGGGGTGGGTGGGTGGTTTGATTGTGGGCCGTCGGATCAAGATCCGACGGCCCACGTTTGGCAGCGCATTAGTGCTGCTAAAATAGGGCAGCGTACTGTAGCGCTACCATATATATATATATATATATATATATATATATATATCTAAAGAGGTCCTGGCTAGGATGAGAGAAGACCGCAAGATCGAGCAATGGCGACGAACACGGGTGGTGACTCTTGTGGATGGCGCGATATGGGCAAGCCATTGTCTTTCTTGAATGCCACGATGGTTGTGGAAGGTTGAAGAAGCTCATACAGATAGTTGAAGAAAGACCGAGAAGGGTGACGGCCAACCGAAAGGATGTTTTTGAAGGAACCGAAGACGGTGACGGCGGCGACCGTGTGAGGGTGAGCGTTGTTAAAGTAATTGCTGATCCAACAGAAAATGACATACAGATCCTAACAGTGGCTTGTGGAACAACTCCGGTCTTTCACGGAGTGGGAAGGAGACGAATGTCGACGGGGAAGAAAGAGGCTCGCTCCACTCTCTCGTCAACGTCCAAGATGTGCTTGTCTGTGGCGGTAGGAGATAGAGGCGTGTGTGTAATTTTGGGTGGCCTCGTGAAGAAGATATAAGATACCATGCATAGTATAGCCTGCGCCTTGAACTACCCCAAATGTCCATCTCTATGTTTGTTTCCCGGCAGTGTAGAAGAGTGCTGATTTTTCTGTATATACGAATTATGAGGCCACCAAAGCTCAAAGGCTTATGTCGTGTGGCGACAGTGGATTAGTTCATCGACAAGATGATTCCGTATGGGAGAAGAGTGTCATCCATATCTTGGGTGGTTGTGTGGTAGGGCTGCGCTACTTGCACTAGTGCTGTTTTCTCTTGGCCTGGCCATTGTTTGCAGCATGGAAATGGCAGTGAACTGACTTCATGAACGATGAGGAGTCAACGGCCATTCAAAAGCTAGTCGGCAAATTTAGTTTTCTAGGGGTTAATTTCTACCAAAGATAATAAGTTTACTTTGAAAACTGTTATTTAGATGACTAGCGTGAAAATGATTATACTAAAAATTACCCTAAAATAAAATTCCCATGAAAGTGTAGTGGGACACACTAGTCCGTTTAAAAACTAACTCTAAGATAAAATTTTATTAAAACAAGTAATTTTAATAGCACAATAATTAATAATAACCAAACCTGACAATAACTATTAAATAGATATAAAAAATACTAGAATTTAACGAGGTTTGACCAATTATGCCTACGTCCTTGGACACTACTAAAACAATATTTCACTAATCAAAAAAATATTACAAAAGGAGAGAATGAACAAATTTCTAATGAAAGAAAAGAAGGGAATTTTGGGATGGATGAACTAAAGGGGGAGGAATTCTTTTCATAGAGAGAGGACTCCTCCCATATCACCCAAATTGCACAATAATTAACAATAACCAAACCCAACAATAACTATTAAATAGATATAAAAAATACCAGAATTTAACGAGGTTTGACCAATTATGCTTACATCCTTAGACACTACTAAAACAATATTTTACTAATCAAAAAATATTACAAAAGGAGAGAATGAACAAATTTCTAATGAAAGAAAAGAAGGGAATTTTGGGATGGATGAACTAAAGGGGGAGGAGTTATTTTCATAGAGAGAGGACTCCTCCCATATCACCCAAATTTCCTGACGTAGTACTTGTACATTTTGGCAACATACAACAATTCTCCACCTTGATAAAATTTCATTCAATTCTCTCACAAATCCAACTTTTCGTAGTGTCTGTGAACTCCATCTTTCAATTTATAACAATATTGACCAAGTCTAAACAATGTTTAAACTTGACCGCAGTTACCACTTTTGTCAATATATCAGCATGATTCTTAGTGGTCTGAATCTTCTGGATTATAACTTTACCTCCTTCTAGAATATCTCATACAAAATGATATCGAACATCGATGTGCTTCATCCTTGCATGGTATACCTGATTCTTTGCTAAATGAATAGCACTCTGACTGTCACAATGCAGATGTGCTTTTGTTCCATCCCCTTGAAGCCAAACAACCCTTGAAGCCAAATTGCCTTCTTTATAGCCTCTGTAATTGCCATATACTCTGTCTTTGTAGTAGACAAAGCCACTGTTGACTGTAAGGTGGACTTTCAACTAATTAGTACTTTTACAATAGTAAACACATAACCAGTAGTTGATCGTCGCTTGTCCAAATAACCAGTGTAGTTAGAATCACAATCCCCAATTACATATTGACCATTTTTATCATCCTGTGAAATACTAATTCAATATCTAAGGTATTCAGAATATACCATAGAATCCATTTTACAGCTTGCCAATTCTCCTTTCTAGGATCATGCATATACTTGCTCACAACCCCAATTGCCTGTGAAATATCGGGCTTGAACATACCATTGCATACATCAAGCTACCAACAACACTTGCATATGGAACTTTTATCATGTATTCCCATTCTGCATCATTCTTTAATGACATGGAAGCACTAAGCTTGAAATGAGGAGCAAGTAGTGTACTAACTAGTTTTGACTTCTCATTTATGCCAAAATATTTTATTACCTTCCTCAAATATTCTTTCTGAGACAAACAATGCCTCCCCAATTTCTTGTCTCAGGATATCTCTATGCCGAGAATCTTCTTTGCTTCACCAAGATCCTTTATCTCAAACTCCCTATTCAATTGAGTCTTTAACTTCTCAATTTCTGTCTGATTCCCGGAAGCTATTAGCATATCATCAACATAAAGAAGAAGATATATATAAGATCCATCTTGTAGCTTGCACAAGTACACACAGTGGTCATATTTGCTTCTCAAGTACTTCTGCCCTATCATGAACTTGTCAAATCGCTTGTACAACTGCCTCGGAGATTGCTTCAATCCATATAGCGATTTGTCCAACTTGCACACCATCTTTTCTTTTCCAGCAACTTTGAATCCATCTGGCTGAGACATATAGATTTCCTCTTCCAAGTCTCCATGTAAAAATGCAGTTTTTACATCCATCTGAACTAGTTCCAAATCCAACTGTGCCACCAAAACTAATAAAATTTTGATGGAGGAATGCTTTACAACTGGAGAAAATACATCAGTATAATCAGCTCCCTCCGTCTGAGAGTAGCCTTTAGCCACCAATCTTGCTTTGTAGCGACCATTATCCTTGTTAGGAAATCCATCTTTCTTTGCATATACTCATTTGCACCCAATTGTCTTTCCCTTCAAAAGACTAACTAGTTTCCATGTCTGATTCTTTTGAAGGGATTGTATTTCTTCCTTCATGGCAATCCTCCACTTTTCTTGTTCTAAACTTTGAACTGGTTCATTATAAGTGGCAGGAACATCATCAGTTACAATTGGTGATGTAGAAGAATTCATATCAGCATAGCGGGAAAGTTGTCTAATGGTTCTCTTTTCCTTCCTTTGTGTAATTAATTCATGTTGATGTGGGGGTTCATGAGTTTGAACCTCTTCTTCATTTGACTCTTCTTCTACCATAGGAGATTTATCATCAGTTTCTGCATCTACTGGGATAATTATGTTGCCATCAAACTCCACTTGCTTGGGAGTTCTATTTGTCTACTTCATATTTTCAGAAGTCACTTTTCTCAACATGGTAGATTCATCAAATGTAACATCCCTATGAAGATTACTTTCTTTGTTTCTGAACACCAAAGGTGATAGCATTTCACAACAGAGGTGATCCCCATAAATATTGCCTTCTTTGCTCTTGGATCCAGCTTTGACTCCTTAATATGGTAATATGCAGTGGAACAAAACACATGTAAGGAATTATAATCTGTGACAGGCTTTCCAGACCATTTCTCCAATTGAGTTTTACCACTAATAGCAGTAGATGGTAAACGATTAATAAGGTGACAAGCATATACCAAAGCCTCAGTATAAAATTCTTTACCCAACCTAACATTGGACAGCATACACCAAACCTTCTCCAGCAAAGTTTAATTCATTCGCTCTGCTACCCCATTCTATTGTGGTGTATTTCTGACAGTAAAGTGTCTGACAATACCTTCATCTTCACAGACCTTTAGAAATGGATCATTTTTTAATTCTCCACTATTATCTGTACAAAGACATTTGACTTTTCTGCCTATTTGAGTCTCGACCATCTTTTTCCATTTCAGGAAAATCCCCAACACTTCATCTTTCGTCTTAATCGTATACACCTAAATTCTCTGGGAAAAATCATCAACAAAGGAAACATAATGGTTTTTACCTCCTAATGAAGTTGTCTTAGAAGGCCCCCACACATCTGAGTGAACATAATCCAAAATACCTTCAGTATCATGGATTGATGTACCAAATTTCACCCTTGTTTTCTTCCCTTTGATACAATGCTCGCAAAAATCTAATTTGCAAGCCCGAGCTCCTTTTAATAATCCTTGATCTATTAGTAATTTCAAGGAATTTTCTCCCACATGCCCCAAGCACATATGACATAACCCGGTTGCTTCTGACTCCTGATCATCAGTAGGAGTTATTGTTGTTGTTGTTGTTGTTGCTTCCCCAACAATTGTACTACCCATAAAGTAATACACATTGTTTCTTTTTCGGATCCCCTTCATTATCACAAGTGCACCAGAGATGATCCTCATTATCCCATCTTTTGCCCTCCCTTCGAAACCTTTTGACTCTAAGGTTCCCACAGAGATGAGATTCTTCATCAAATTTGGCACATAATGAACACCTGATAAGATTCTAGTTGATCCATCCTGATTCCTCAAGTGAACTAAACCAATTCCATATGTGACAAGAGGGGCATTATTTACTGTGTAGACAATTCTGCCTTTTAATTCTTTAAAATCAAAGAACCATTCTCGATTGGGCATCATATGATGGCTACAAGCAGAATCTAGCAACCATGAACTAAAATTGTTGGTTGATGGTGTGGCAGCAATTGAAAGTTCTGAATCTACATCATCACACTTAGCTACATTTGTAACAGCTTTTTCCTTCTTAGATTTGCCTTTGTTTTTTAGCTTGGGACAATCTTTCGTCCAATGACTTTTTCCTCGACAAAAGGCGCATTCATCTTTACTTAGTCTAGACTTTGACTTTGACCTTTCCCTTCTTCCTTTGTTCTGACTCTGTGAACGGCCCTTTGTTCACAACAAAAGCTTCTGCTTCTGCACTTGGGTTTTCTTGCTTTTCTTTCTTTCTTAATTCATAATTATACAATGCAGCAGTTACTTCAGTAAGAGACACAATAACCTTCCCATGAAGTAGAGTAGTCTCAAGAAACTCAAATTCATGGGGAAATGATCCCAACAACATTAGAGCCAAATCTTCACCATCAAAAGTCACATCCATATTTATCAAATCAGTTACCAGCTGATTGAAGCTAATAATATGATCATTCAAAGAGGTACCAGGAACATAATTGAAGCGATACAATCTCTTTTTCATATGACTACTTTTCTTCAAGAATTTCTCCTCCATTGCCTTCCACAATTTACTTGCAAAAGTTTCTTTAGAAAATGCATACTTCTGCTCTCTAGAAAGACATGTTTGAATGGTACCACATGTCATTCTATTTATCGTCTTCCATTTTTTTCTCCTCAACATTATCTGGTTTCTCTTCTTCGATGGCAATGTCTAAACCTTGTTAAAAGAGGGCATCTAAAACCTCACTTTGCCACATACCGAAATGACCAATACCATCAAAAATCTCCACTACAAATCTTGTATTTGTCACAGCAGTTCTTGCCAAAATTGAAGATGAAGAGGCTGTGAACTTTGATGTGGATTCTTTTGTGTTGTCTGTCATTTCTGCTACAAATTCTATTTAATAGCTATTGATGTGGAATGCCAACTAGCCCAAGGAAAATTTTTCTGATGTGGAAGATCAGCGTAAGCCACAATCACAGAGCATACTAAAATAAACTTGGAGCTTAGAATGCCAACTAGCCCAAAGGAAAATTTTTCTAATGTGGAAGATCAATGTAAGCTGCAACCATAGAACATACTAAAATAAACCTTGCTCTAATACCAATTGTTGTGCACAGTAGGGTTAATTTCCACTGATTGTTGTGCACAGTCAGGGTTAATTTTCACCAAAGATAACAAGTTTACTTTGAGAACTGGGTTATCTAGATGACTAGCATGAAAATGATTGTATTAAAAATCACCCCAAGATAAAATTCTCAAGAAAGTGTGGTGGTACACACTAGTCCGCTTAACAACCAACTATTGACAAGTAATTATAATACCACAATAATCAACAACAACTATACCTAACAATAGCTATTAAATAGACATAAAAAATACTAGAATTTAATGAGGTTTGGCCAATTACACCTACGTCCTCGGACACTACTAAAATAATATTTTACTAATCAAAAAAATATTATAAAAGGAGAGAAAGAATAAATTTCCAATGAAAAGAGAGGGAATTTTGGGATAGAGAGAGGACTCCTCGCATATCACCCAAATTTCCAATGTAGGACTTGTACACTTTGGCAACATACAACATTTCGTTCCTAGTAGTTGAATTTCTTCAATGATGTTAGGCAAAACTAGTTTTCTTGAGGTTTGTTTGGGAAGTCGATTGATTATATTACACTCTAATGACATTTTTAGTTTGCTGTACTTTATATACTTGTTTAAGTACATCGTTGGATCAGTATGGGTTGTATAAATTTTTATCAACAATTGGAATAAATTCTTCATGCATCCTAGCTTTACATTTTTTTAATGTTATATGCAGTGTGCACCTCATATCAAATTGAAATTATTAATATTTGAAAAAGTTGAAATATTTAAGATACAATTAATTTGATTTTGTGTGCTTAAACTATTGCAAAAATTTTGACTGGGCTTATACCATTCACATGCCTTATTATAAAAAAATTCCCACGATGTTTCTAAATATTAAAGTGTTAGTTAAATATTTATTTAAAATATAACCTTTATATGAGAAACTCAAGCACTTTTATCAGTTTAATTGCCATTTTGACCAGAAAAATACTAGTTAATTATTGTAGTATTAATTTCAATTAATTAATATAGACATTATAATAAAGAATAATATAATAAGGTTCTAATTAATTACGGTTGTGCGCTCTTAGGCTATTACGACATTACTAAATCGGGCCATTATAATAATTAATTATTAAAATTATTGTGTATGTATATATATATTAGGCCTGAAGAGCATTATTTAAGGGCAAAAACTTAGGTAGAAAGTCACAAATAAATAAAATGTAATCTGATCTGGCTAGTACGGCAACCATTAAGATAATATATATAAGCCTACTGAACGGTGAGGTAGACTTGTGACATGGCAAGATGACCGTTGCCAAGAAAGGGCGGCCTAACGGTTATCATGCATGCACTTGCATGCATGCAAGTTATCAAACACAGAGGAGCTATATTAATGCAATCAAGCGATTGCAGTTGTGGTAAGTTAGCACTCGATTCCATCGATCAAACATGGAAGATCATTTTGCTGGTTTTGGTAGACCACTGCTTCGACTGGTTAGGATCAATCGAGCTCGTCCAGCGGCCGGTGGTGGGAGAGCGGCACCGGAAGCAGTTGGTGTGTTGTTGCTTCGTGTACGGAGAGCGTTTCGTGAAGGTGAAGCAATTGGTGGCGGCACGCATCTTGTTGAAGAAGATGAGTCTCCCATGGATATGTTGTTCTCGTTTGAGAATCAAGTCGGTGGCGAGCCTCTTGTTAGAGAAGGGATGTCTACCTGGGGTGCGTTGATCTCCTTTGAGCATCGATTCGGTGACGCACATGTTGTTGAGGAAACGGGTATCTTTGTCGGCGACGTGTGGTGCCCCTCGGAGAATCATGACAGTACTCCCGTATTGGTGACGGAACGCTTCCGTACTCTTCCTGTTTGCGATCGTGATGTTGTCTATGAGCAAGTCGTTACTACTGCTTCGGATGGAGGTGGCGTTTCCGCCGGCCACGATGAATTGATCACGAAGAAGATGGTAGAGGATTTGAGCAAGCTACCGCTAGTCAAGATCGGGCAGTTACAAGAAGGGTGCACGGTGAGGGTCAAGGTGATGGTGGAAGATGTGAAGAAAGACATGGTCGACATCGACTTGGGGAGAGCGAAAGGTCGAGAAATTGAGGTTTGTGATGAAACCGGCTCTGTTACGTTTAGGGCCTACCACGATCAGATTGAGAAATGTGAAAAGGAGGCTTTCTTGGAGTTGCAAGGCGCTGTGCTTCAGGATTCGATGCTGCATGTCCCGAACTATCCTTATGGGAGAATTGAAGTTACAATGCCGCCGGTGGAGCCGAAGAAAGAGGATAAGGTAATCATTTGAAGAAACTCTTTGTTCTTCGACTTCTTTCTTGTAATTTGCATAGTTTGTACATGGATTAATTAACCAGCTTTGAGGGACTGCAGGTTGAGCAGCTGGGGTTATTGGATCAATTGATGAAGGATCTCGAGGAGTTGCCTTTGGCGACGATCGACCAAGTGCAAGAAGGGGCGAAGGTGAAAGTGAACGTGAGGGTGGAAGAGGTACTCAAAGACAAGTTGAAGATTGACGGTAACAGAGGAGCCGCTCGAGAAACCAAGGTTTGTGATGGAAGCGGTTCTGTTCGATTTATCGCCATCAACGATCAGATTGAGAAGTGTGAAAGAGAGGCTGACTTGGAGCTGCAAGGTGCTGTTCTTCATGATTCCATGCTGCTCGTCCCGATCTATCCTTATGGGAGGATTAAAGCTACAATTCCGCCGTTGCAGTTGCAAGAACACGGCGACAATATTATTCACGAGGTAATTAAAATTTGATGAAACTCGTTATTCGAATTGGCTTCTTTGTCGTAAGTAGACATGATTTGGATTAGTGTACGTTGATGATTACAAGAATATATATTGTCGGGAATGCAGGCTCCATTGATGAAGATTAAGGAGCTTGAGGATGGGATGACCGGCGTCCGACTGAGAGCCAAGGTTATCAGAAACAAAGCATGGTATGGAGAAGGTATCTGCCTTGGTGATGAAACAAAGCGTTTGCACTTCAGCCCAGGAAACGAGGAATCGGTGAAAAAAGCATGTCAGAGGAATGCACTAATCGAGGTGAACGGGGGCATTGTCTGCATTGAAAACAACGTTTTGAAGTTAAAACTCGGCAATTCTGGCAGTGTTGTCCAAATTTTCCCACCCCTGTTCCAGAAGGGGAGTAAGGAAGAGAAGGTTGAAGAGTACGGAGACGAGCCAACAAGATAAAAGGAGCATCAAGAAAAAGAAGCACCGGCAGCGTAAAGTCGTAGATAAGAAGGATGGTGGCGACAATAAGAATCATGCCCGCGTAAAGTCGCAGAGCAACAAGAAAAGGAAACGCCGCCGGCGTCAAAGTAATAGCGCAGATAAGAATGATATCGCCCGCGATGAGGAGGTAGCCGTCGATGAAGGCTCAAACAAGAACGCTACCGGCGTAAAGTTGCGGAGCCGCAAGAAATTTTGGAAACGCCGCAAGGGTAAAAGCAACGTCACAGATAAGACAGGGAAAGTCGCAGATAAGAGATGATGAAGGCTCAAAAAATGCCCGTAACAATAATGTCGACGAAACAAATATGCCCAAGCAGCAAAAGAAGCCGCAAGTAGTGACAATGACTATAAAACGGATGATGCCACCGTAAAGTCGAAGAGCCGCAAGAAAAGGGAACGCCGCCGGCGTAAACTCGCAGATAAGAAGGATGATACCGGAAATTATAGTTTGAAGTTTGCTCTGCTTCTGCTTTGTGTTCTATTTGCGACCCTCGGTATGGTGTTTGTCTACATTACCCTTTACGCTTTAAGTGGCCAAGAAGATGATTCTGCTAGTGCAACGCCATTATAAGACAATTCGGTGCAGATAGTTTGTGATTGGTATCATTTGATTATTTGTCTCACTTTTTTCGACTTCTTAGTTTGTGATTGGTATCATTTGATTATTTGTCTCACTTTTTATCGACTTCTTAGTTCGTGATTGAAGATGTTACATTTGATTGTCGCTTTTCGGTCGAAGTTCTTGTTTTTTATTGCTACCTTCTAGTTATGAAAATTCCCAAGCCACTATTACTTGTAGTTGATAGCATGCAGTGACCAAAAACACCACTTTCGTTATCAGATAGAAGTAGAAGCCGTGGACTTCGACATTTCACTTTCAATTGTGTCATGTCAGAGATAGCTAGTTTTGTACATCTGCTATAGGTTTGGGTTAGTTTTGCACACGTTGAAAACGATGCAAATCCACCGGGTATATGTAAAACCTGCTTGTAATACTTTTGAAAGTATGTGGAATAGAGAAATCAGCATCATCTACCTTTCGTGTTCATTTCGTTATTCTATCTTATTCTCCAAAATGTCGGTTCCCTTTCAAAATGATGTCTAATTGACTGAACACTTTCCATTAGATGGGGCATTCTCTTGTACAACTTTGGCTTGAATAAGATTTTCGAACAGTAGCAGGGAATACGCATTCATTTCCAAAAAACATGAATACATATTGTAATTAGCTACTACAAATCTCATTTAAAAGCTGATGGTCTTCCCCCACATCGTTAAACTAGCCCCTACTACTCTCTAAGTAACAAGATCATCCATTAAATTATACATTAATACAAAGAAGAAAAGTTAATTAATCACTGCTCGTTTAACAGCTACGGATACGTATGTCTGAGGGTCACGTACAAGGACAACAAACTGTTTTATTAGCGCTTCTCGGGACCTGAAGCACTAGATTGGAGTAGCTTCTCAAAGTCAATTTCGGTGCCCCGATACTTCAACTTAAAACCAGTTTGCATCCATGACCTAATGCAAAGAACGACCTGTGCGCTGTTATGAGGCAAACATATCCGTTGCTGCTCTATATCATCACCCTTGCTATTAAAAACCTCTTCTGGGGCCACTGATGTTGCCTGGATGCCTAAATAATCCCTTGCCATGGCAGAAAGTCGCGGATATCTTGTACTGTTAACCTTCCACCATTCAAAAACATCAGTACTGATAGGGGCAGGGGGCTCTGCTAGAAACTGTGTGAGCTCGTCAGTGGTACTGCTCATGCTCCCTCTTCTCTTCTTTCTTGCAATCTCCTCTGCAAAGGATACTCTGCCGCCAGAGTCATTGTCTTGAAGGCCACTGAATATCCCATTAGAGAGGGCTGGAACATGGTTAGCATAAGTCTGCATGAAATGATTACGAGCATCTTCAAGACAGTTTTCTCCATTCATGTTTTCCGGGAGGAGCTCCCTTTGATGCGTGGGTCAAGGACGGCTGCTATGTATGTGTACAGATGCTGCACCTGGCTGCTGTAGCTTGCAGCTTTCTGGGCCATGCAATCAGCCCCCGTTTTCAGCCATTCAGGTGTTCCGCAGGCATCTCGGCAGACAGTAATCATGTCTGTTATATGGTCCATAAAGAAAAGAACCAAGCCAATAGTGGGAGATTTGCTTGTACAGATATTTGTTGTTGTTTTATAAAAGGGTTCAAGAAAAGTGTGCATGATGTTCATCACATTCTTCTCTGTAGAGTTAAGAAGTATATTCCGAAATCCAAGGGTGTCTTCATACTTGCGAACTACTGCATCAACTGCTCCATAGGCCTGCAATTTAAGAAAAAAAGCAGTTTAATGGGACTGTTGTCCAAAAAACTATCTCCAAGGCACGGACTCAAAAAAGTAGAGAACTAACGTTTCAAGTTTTAAAATAAAAGGTGGATATTATTCCTAAACAAAAAAAAATCTCCAAAGTGCTAAGACTTACATACAGAGAAAAAAGTAAACATCACAAATGAGATGCATGATACGGGCACTTGTCAAGCAACTTTAAATAAACGAGATGGTCTCACGGAAGAAATCACTTCAAAAAGTATTAATTAGTTAAAGATTTCAGTAAAAACTGCAAAATACCTTGCAGACAAGATCAAGTATAGTATAATCACCACTCCATCGTGTGGAAGCATTAAGAGGTAATTGGCAAGAATCATCTTCATAATCTGCAATGATCTGCCTGAAGTATTCTGCCATATCCAAAGAAGCATTCAACTCAAGAACGAATTCTCTGATCCTTGACAATATTGGTTTTACCAGTTTCAAAGCATCATTTATAATCAAGTCCAACATTCGAGCAGCACAAGGAATGAAAAAGAACGACAGCTTTCGAACATCTAAATCATATTTCATCTTACCCTGATTGCTATCAATAGTACAAGAAAGAATCCTGCTCTCAATATCAAACACTTTGAGAATTTTCAGTAAATTGTGGTCCACATCCATAACATCATAAGCTGTATGAGATATGTCAAGAAGAACCTTGTGTGGAACCCAATTATCATCAATCCAATGTGCTGTGACACTCATATAGTATACCTGATCATACGAGGTCCAAAAGTCAAGTGCAATAGAAAACTTTGAATTGACATGTTCCAAGTTTCGCTTGATATCATCTTGCATGCTTTGGAACACGTCATAGATGATTGTGTGAACATGGTCCATGGGCCATATCTTTATGGAAGGATTTAAAAATTTCAAACAATTTGTTAGGCTTTCATCATCAACAGTCAAAAGTGGAAGTGATCCTCCTATGAGCCATTTAATAAGCAACCAGTTCAGATTATCAAGATCAACATGAGGAACTTTTGTCTGAGATTGCAGCTTTTTAGTTTCTGTTGGGTATGCGATTGATTGAGTGTTCTGTTGTGGGACATCATCACCTTGCTGACGATCATATTCAGGATGACGATGGTTAAGATGTCTGCCAAGATTTCCTTCAGCCAGTGATGAAAAAAATAAAGAACTTCAAAAGCCAAGATATTATTGACAGCTTAACTTACAATTTCACCAAATAGATAAAAAAGTTAATATATACGAGTCATTCAATTTTAGGTGATCTTGCTGAAAAACGAGTTCAGAGAATAAGTAGTAAGAGTAGAATAGCTAAAACCAAGAGCTTATAAAAATAGTCGTCAAGAGGGTTTTACCTATAACATTTTCAATGAACTCGAAAATTAAAAAAAGAGGCCCTTTCTCTAGCAAATAGAATGTACAGTTACCAGTAGCTGTGGCCATAGAATAGCTTTGTTTACAGAATTTGCATCGACGACTTTTGCCATCTGGAGCAGTCTCAAAGAATTTTAGATACAGGGATGTCATTGACTTCCTCCTCGGCTTGGCTGAAAGAGCAGCATTTATTTTTTCTGCAGAGGTCAATCCAGGATCTACTGCTTCAGCAACAGGCGTTATGATACCTAATTCCATAATGGCTTTTGAATCCAGCTCTGAAGAGACATTCAGTTATATTAATGTAGAGATATTTAATTAATCTGAGCGAAAAACAGCTTGCCAGGTGCAGCGCAGTTTTAAGCTTGTCAAAGTTCATGAAGACGTACTTATGGAGAAGTTAGTAAAAATTCATACAACCTTATCTTTGATTAAGATTAAAAAACAGCCCCTCATAATAATAAGCAAGAATTTATTTGAAACAATTTTCCGCTTAGAATTGACTATGTGTGAGAAAACAAACATTTGGAGATAAAACATAATAATCATGTTCAATAATATCACACACAACATTCTTGTAAGCAATTAGATGGTTACCATGAAAGCAATCTACTATTTCTGGCAACAAATAGATAAACTTTTGATTATTGCAAAATAGGCCAAAAAAAGAAAAAGAAGCACAGAAAGCTTACATTACAGAAGAGAAAAACAAATCGGCTTAAGTCCATCAATTAAATTTTACCTAAAGACACATGAGGTACAATAAAAAGAAAAAAGAAAAAAAATTCCTTTCCCATGAGGTAGACAAAGTTTCATGCCAAACCATTAAGTAAGCTCAGAACGAGAGACTAGTTAATTTGACAAAAAAGAAAAAAGAAAGAAGAAATATCTGCAGAAAAATACAAGGCACCCATCAACCAACATTTACCTTTCACAGTTTTGAGCGCATTGTTGACATTCCATTCCATAACGAAAACACTTGAGCCCTCCAACTTCTGCAACCTGACCACTCAAAAAGGCACAAGATTGTTAAGCTGCATCCATACGCATGAACAAAACCACATCACTCGGACAAATTCGCATATGCATAACTATAAGCCCCATAGCGAACAACGTACGTTTCGTAAAAAATTCTACGCAACCATCGATAACATACATAGTCACGCACAGTGCTATCCACGAGCCACCAAGACCCTCATTGATGCAAACTATCCAAACAAGCACATTCATCACATTTTGCCGCGAACACAGCTCACACAAAATTTGCAACATAGAGTCATGAGTCACAACCTCCTTTAATCAAAGCCAATGGACACAAAATTTTTAACCAGCAACAACTTCACAACGCCAATAACATATAAACTAGCTAACAACATCACCAGCTAAGAGCAAAAGTGGGTTTCACCTCCACGTCAGGCGGCCGGGAACGACATTATTGGAGTGGGCAGAGCGGGATCGGAGAAGGGGAGCATCGGGGAGAAGAAGTGGAGATGGCTGGGAGAGTGAGGGAGTTGAGAAGGGAGGGAAGCCGAGGAGAGGAGGCGGAGCCGGATCGGAGCCGAGCGAGAGAAAATTGGGGAAGACGAGGTACAGATGTGATAGAAAGAGGGAGGGGTTTGGGCTCTTAGCCGATCGTCGGCGTCGGCGTCGGCGTCGCCGCTCGCCCACAATATTAATATATTATTATAATTAATACGTATGGCGTATCAATTAAGAGGAAGAATTCAGAGCGGGCCGGTTTACGCTTTACTAACTGTTTCGGACTTAAATAAAACAAAATAGTTTAATATTTTAATTTTTTTATTTTTAAAAAATAAACTAATTATGAATTTATTTACACAGCTTTTATTTTAAAATAGTAATTAGAAACGCTCTGCTGTTACCATTTTACCTATTTTCCGTTTATTAAAATAGATAATTATTTTTTGTCGTAAAATTTACTATTAATGTATATAAATAAATAATATTATCATTCGTATGCTTAATTAAAATTTTATAATGTCATATACTTTAAAAGGTTAGTTTAATGTAAATAGATAGTGCAATGTTGCTAAATTTGTTATTTTCGTATAATTTTATATTATCAAATATTTATAGATTTAAATCAAAATTTATCTAACGACCGTCAAAATAGTCAAAAATCAATACCACTTTACGGTCACAAAAGTGGTAAATGACAAATTAACAGTAGATAGACAAGAAAATAATAAATTACAATGGTAAATATCATTGACCGCGCTTAAACATACCACTTGGAGCCCTAATTAAGATGCAAGCAGTGAGGGGCCGGGATTATGGTTGTTTTGTTTAGAGTCTTTTTATTGCCACATCATATAAGCATTTGTTAAAAATTGTTTAAGGATGAAAAAAAGAATTACTTTTTTAGAATAAAATAAGCTTTTAATAATTATAATTGCCAAACATTCTTTTGTGGTGTCATCCTTTATAACTATGTCATAAAGAGTTTTATGACAATTTTGTTTTAGTAAGTCACATAAAACTTTCTAGCACGCAGATACCATATAAGGTTTGCTTTAAAGACCCACTAAAAATAGAGAAACTTTATCTATAAATAAATATTTAATTGTTCTTCTATTGAGTCTAATTATCATTCTTAATTATAATAAGGATTTTTGTAAAATAAATTGAACTCATATAAAGTGTTTATACTGAGAGTTAGTGGGGCTTGATGTGCGAGGTTTTATTGGTCGATCCACTCCCAAAATTTCATTAATTTTTAGTTGTAATTAATATAATTGGCTCCGATTTTGCACACTGATCTATTGAGCTTCTCTTTATTTTGTATTTTTATTTTTCTGAAGAATAGGCAATGTTATCCGATTGTTCTTGTGGGAATGCTGTATTTTCCTTTTAACCAAATAATTAAAAAGCTAACCCCATAAAAATATATGAAAAAATATTTTCAAGATGATTTTCTAGAAAGGTCATTAATTATAAATTTTGAGAACAAGAAAATGTCCTAGTTAGGGGTGTTCATCGGGTAAGTCGAGTCAAGTTTTAATTAGTTCAAGGTCAATTGGTTTGATTTTTGGTTCGAGTTAAACTAAAAAGTATTTGAATTGATTGACTTTGAGATGAGTTTGAGCTAGTTTAATTTATATTTAATGATGATATTTTCCGTATAAATTATACTAAAGTTTAATTTATAATTAAAATATCACGAGTTTGAAATAATTATACATAAAAGATAATTTATTCATATTTAAATTTATTTAAAGTTGATATCGTGTAATGATGTTTTATAATTAGTTGTATTTATACAAAAAAATTAATGGTAAAAAATTTTATTATTCCTTATATAAACTATTGAACTTCAAATCAAGTCATATTGTAAATATACAAACCCAAGCCCAGTTCGTTTAATATCAAGTTAAGTTACGAGTTGAGTTTTTGAGTTAGAGTATTTAATTAAATTGAGTTTAATTGAGTTTTGAACAACCATATCCCTATTACTGTCATTGAAGCCATTCACGGGCAGTTAAGTATTATTATTTTCTAGACTTTGTATCACATATACTTTATACATCTAGAAAATAAAGCTTCTTGTTTTCTTGTTAAAAGTAGGACTAAAATATTAATTTCCTTCATGAGGCAATGACCTAACAAAAAGTTAGTCATAAAAATGGACGACAAAGACATAAGGAAAGCCGAAAAGATAATAGATAATTTATTTTAAAAAGTTACAAATAAATAAGTATGCATGTTGGAATTTTTGTCGAGTGTGCACGAATACTCTTAATAAGTAAACTTTATTTTGTCAAATAATTTTCTTTCTTGTGGTGCCGGAAATTTTAATTAAATTTGTGGAACTACTACATCATAAAATTATTAGTATTTGCATTTATATTAGTATTAATGTAATAATAATAATAATAATAATAATAATAATAATAATAATAATAATAATAATAATAATATATATTATTATTATTATTATTATTATTGTTATTATTATTCAGATTCTTTTTAAGGTAGGTGGATTGATTAACTTAAGGTAGGTGGATTGATTAAGTTAACAGAGTGGTGTTTGTGAAGGACCTCTCTCGGTGACACTAAGGGAGGTAAACCGAGTCGAGAGCTATCACGCAGCAAGGTTTGAACCCGAAACCTCAGGCAAGGAGATGTGGTGTCCCACATTAGGGTAAGCCCACTTGAACTATTATTGAAAAATTAGGAAAAGGAAGTTTAGTATCAGTTGCACCCGAAAAAGAACAATATCAGCTTTTAAAACTAGCCACCTATTTAAGTCACATGGGTGTAATATTTTTTATGTAGACAAAATTACCATTATCATCCGGTGGTCCTTATAATCAAAAGACAGACATTAAAGTTAGCTTATATAAGACGATCACTTCAGCTCATACTAATTATTATCGGAACCAGCGACTTGAGTAAACGACTTTAAATGGGATAGGGCAAGCTCAAGATGAAAGCCACGTAAGAAAAAGCCCAGAAAGGCATGGGCTGGCGGCCCAGTTAGCGAGTGGCTACACCCTGCATGGCTCACCATTTTAGCTCAAGCGGGAAGCCCACTCCTCTTGACTCCAAGCTGCTAGTCTTTTAAATTCGCTATTGCAAGCGCGTCTAACGTCTTCCTTCTCCTCTCACGTGCTTTGTTTATTTCATGTAAAAATCAAAATTTGAATCGGAATCGGTTTTCGAAAGAGTTGGAATCAGAATCAGAATCGGTCTAAATCTGACATGAATCGGTTCAACTGAATCGGCATGAATCGGCCCTATACAAAAATTTTAACTTAATCAAAATTAGTGGGTTATTAGTATAGAATATATTATTCTGATGTAATTTTTATGTTATAATGTGTATTATATTTTATAATATTTTTTCATATTTTTAAGAGTTTTTTAAAATTATTTCGAGTTAGTTATTATTTTTGACTCGAGTTGGAGTCGTGTCAACTTTTAATTACAAGAATGTCACTTATATTTCATCTTTCGCTCTCCCCTGCCGCTGTCGCCGCCCCACCGCCATTGCCCCGCCCCATCGCTGCCCCGCCCCACCGCCCTGTCACCCCTGTCGACCCCCTCGTCCCCTATTAAGCCCTGTCGCTGCCCTCACCGCCCTATTGCCCCATCGCCCCCCTCTTCGCCTTCCGCCCCGTCGCGCCGCCCTCGCAGCTTGCCCTGCCCAGCCTCGCCGCCCAGAAGCCACCCTCGCAGTTCGCCCGCCCGCCCGCCTCGCCGCCCGGCCCCGCCCTCGCAGCTCGCCCCACTTTGGTTGCATAAATCGGAATCGGAATCGATTTTCCAGGAAGTCGGAATCAGAATCGGTCTAAATCAGACAGGAATCAGTCCAGTTGAATCGGTCCAAATCGGTTATATATAATAATTTAACAACTCATAAATAAAGATATAAAAATTAAATATTGATGTCATTTTGATATTATTATGTATATTATATTTTATGATATTTTTTAATATTTTTAGATTTTTTTAAAATTATTTTGAATTAGTTATTATTTTTTACTCGAGTCGGACACGAGTCAAGTTTTAATTACAAAAATGGCACCACAGTTATTTCCCTCCACAGCCGTTCTTTCCCCAATCCACCCTCTTCTAAGTCGCCGCCGCCGCTGCCGCCGCGCCCCTCCCCCCGACCCGCCCTGCCCGCCCTTACTAATTCAATTCTAATTTTACCCTTACTTAAATAATTGAATTAATATTATACCAAGGTATTTTGGTAATTTACCCAAAAACCGATTTTTCCTGATTCACCCCGATTCCGAATCCGATTTAAATCGGTTCGAATCAGGGTGAATCGGCCGAGTTGGACGCCGATTCGGCCCCAAAATCGGCCGATTCGTGCAACAGAATGCCCCACCTTGCCTCGCCGCCCTGTCGCCTCCGTCGCCGCTCGCCGTCGTCGCCTCCCTCACATCATCATGTTTCAAGCATTTATTCACACCATATAATAATATCATAACACAATATAAACACTCAATCGACTGACATGTGTGCAAGCGACAACCGTGCTCCTCCGTCCAAGCTGGCTCTTCCAACTCGTAATTGTTACCTACATATAGTATAAGAACACGTCAGTAACAAGTGTTACTGGTCCGAAAAATAAAATAACTATAACAAGCTGGCTATGAGAGCAAACTCTCATATAAAAAACATCATATACTCCACATGAACACTCTGAAGGGTACTACTGAGGAGCCACTGGGCTGTAGACCCGGTAGCATCCCGAACTTACTGATCTGCTGCTGGTACTATGCCGCTCTCGGCACTTCTTTTTCAGTACTTCTCGTGAAACTTTATCCTAAGCCCTCTCCTTACCTCCATATTTCTCCTGGCCTTGAGCACGAAGGCCGAGTACTCTCAGGCAGTCGCCTTTAGTACCCTTTGAACCACAAGTCCGGACATGCGCTGTACTAAACAGTACCTGTAAACCTCCACGTTCTCCGGGTGTGAGGAACTCAAACGCAGAGTTGTCAGGATCCCTTGGGAATGGAACAGATCCGCTGGCACTAATCCAGAGCCCGCTTTGACTGTCACGGCATCCTCTGCATGGTACGTGCAGTTGATTTCTCCATCTCTCGTCTCACTGAAAACGCGAAAACTACATATATATAGGGCTGGGTAGGGATTTATATAATAGGCCCGAAGGCAACTTGTGGTGGATCTTGTTTTCGAAATCATCCTTGACGGATCTCATCCTCGAGGGGTTATTAATCCGGAAAACTATTCGGTTAAATGGCCTGAGTTAAGTGGGATCCGATAAAGCGCCACTTAACTCGTCCTGTAGGCATTAAAACAAACATACAATAGAAAAGAGTAAAACAGACGAGTCCTAAACGGACCTGGTAGAAGCTCCAAGCGTGTCATCGCGCCTAGGCGGCGAGCTCCTACTCCGTACCTACACATCAAAACTAAATACTAATGCCCGCTAACTAAATGATGCATCAAACTCAATAAACATCAATCACAATCAATAATCATAAATATGAAAATAATTCTACTCATCCTATTCCTACCAATTTTATTGTATTTTTCCTAAATTACATCATACACGATTATCATGCTCAATTTACTTACTTCATTAAATCACTTAACCTCCATGAACTATCAATCACATCATGTAACTTATCACTTCATCACTTATCCTCCATTCACTATCAATCACATCATAAATCAATCCTAGCATGTTGTGCTAACAATCATCATCAATTTTAAATAATCAAATCGGAGGTAATTATACCTCACGTCGTCGGCAATCGGCGATGGCTAGGGTTCTGTTGCGCGTCTCAGAGCTCGAATTCGGCGCTCCTCGGTGTCCGATGTTCGATCGAGTCCAACTAGGTGAGCTCCGTGGAAGATCCGGTGAATTCCAGAAATTCCAATTTTTCGACGGTTTTCCGGCAGCTACTGGCGGTTTTCCGGCGGCTTCCGGTGGTTTTTCGGCGGCTATCCACCGGCGACATCTACTATCCGGAAAGTGGTCGTGTTGGGTACCCTCGGAACCGGCTCGGTGAGCCCGACTCATCTATGACCTCAGCGTGGCCAATTGAGGCAGCGGCTCGCCGGAAAATGGCAAAACAGAGCCGGCAGCGATGGGTCGCTAGATCCGGCCAGCCACGGTGGCGATGGCCTCCGTTCCAGTCGGGGAAGGTCGCTGGAAGGCTGAGGGTGCTGAGGCGACCGACCGATCGCGGTGGCGCTGGTCGCCGGCGGCGTAATCGGCGACGGAAGTGCAACGCGGGCGCGGCGTCGCAGCGTGGCTTCCTCGCGTCGCGGCGGTCCGATGGGGGCCAGACCTGGTCGGGGCGGTAAGGCGACGCCGTGGCCGGGCTAGGCGGCGTCGATCGGCGGCCAGGCGGCGTCGGCCGTGGTGGCGGTAGCGCACGAACAGCGGCGGCGCGGGCGAGGGTTTGGGGAAGAAAAGAAGGGCGTGGGGGTGTGTGGTGGCAAAGTCGTAAATATTACTTGACTCGTCTCCGACTCGAGTCAAAAATAATATTTAAGTCGTAAAAAAATTCCAAAAAATATGGGAAAAATCTCATAAAATCAAACAACACCAAAAAATCATAATGATATGCTCTAGAACTATCAACCCACCCAAAATGCCCATAACGCGTCTTAACGCGGGTAACGGCCTAAAACTAATTCTACGATCCATTATATATCATAATAATAAAAAAATGAACTGCATACTCTCATATATTCTGATAACTCATTCTTTTCTGCTGTGTTCATGACATTATCATCATATACTTGGGTACACATGACCCTCATGGCTCATACACGAGACCGGCGTCGGCTCAGTACACGTGTTCTGAAACTGACTCGACTCGAAAATAACGGTCGAACCGACCGGTTCTGAATTTAAAACCCTGACTCGAATCGTGGGTTTTACACATCAAATAATATTTACCTAAATAATATTTTTTAGAACAAAATAACCACCATCGAGTCGTACTAAACCCTCCTCCCCAAAACCTTAATGGTCGGTATTTGGACCAGGTTAATTAATACTTTAAATTGTAACTATTTACCGAACTTACAAGTTATTACAATAAATCAATTTTCTAAAAAAATTATCATTATTACAAAGAATTATCTTTTATTTTTATCGATCATAAAATGGGTTAATTTTTTCCACTCATATAAGGTGATAAAAATCCTGAATCAATATAATAAACTAAAATAAAAAATTTCAATTGATTTATTAAAATCTACATTACATGTTTCTTTTCTAAATAAAATTAGAATAGTTAAAATGAGGGATAATTTTATTTTTCTTAAGAGAAATTTAATAATTTCAGTGAAATTATCAAATAAATATTTTAGTAAATTGGTAGAAAAGATAACAACGTATTTTAATGCCGAAATAGATTAATTCAATTTGTGACTAACCTCATGGCAAGCTACCTCGTGAATACAATTAACCTACCGAATGCAATGGGCTCGCAGACTATCCCAACCAAAATTATGGTGGGGCAACCTAAATGATATTTTGCAGATGGATCAGTTTATAAAATTTTTGCAAACCCAAGTTTTAGAGAGGCGCAGGCATGTGAAAATTCACTACCGTGACCTTGGCCCGTGCTAACCAAGTTTGCCATCCGAGTCTTCTCTTGTCCTGACTCTTTGCTGGCTCACCTTTTTGCTGCAAATTATGAGAAGGGAAGAGGTTGCTGACACGTTTTCAAATCTAAGCCATAGAGTCGTCCCCTTAGAATGGGACTTGCTCACCTCAGGGAAACATCATTTGGCCTTGCCCTCGAGGCAAATCGATCTGCATTAGCATTTGATGAAAGGCGCACTAGACGCCACCTTCGGACTCAACCCACGATGCCAACTCTACTGCAATCACTTGCAACCTCCCTAACATATAAGCATAAAAGCGGCATGATTGTACGAAAAATGAAAACCATGTTCCACCTAGTTGATGCAAATCCTCTCCCTTACCCCATCACCCATCAGAGTACCACGCACTTTAATTTGGACCCTTGGAAATTAGAAGTTAAGTCGGCGGCAATAGCCTTTAGCGAGGTGCAACTCTTATCAATCATAAAAACATTGGTCTATTTCGTTAGACCTTTTGGGCCCAAAAAAGAAGACTTCTAACAAATGCCACGAAATTTTCTTAATCTAAAAATTAAGTTAGGGAATAAGGCTTTTTCATTATCTTATATATAAATTACCAACACCCTCTATAACCGTGTGGGATAAATCTAATAATTCCCCTTCATATATCGAGCGATTTTGAAATCATTATTATCTGAAAATTTACGTGGTAAATTTCCGTTAAATCATCATAACTCATGAAGGAAATAACCCTTAAATCATTAGGTGGAACTAATGAAGGAAATAACCACAATCGGCATAGGTAAAACCCAGCTCTAGTACCATTGTTGGGTCCTCTGGCCCCCCAAAAGGGACTTATAATAGGTGTCATGGGCTATTTTTAATCTAAAAGCTAGCTCAAGAAATAAGGTTTTCTCATTAGCCTATATACAGATCACCAACACCCTCGTTAAACCAAATTGAAATGATAATTTTATGACACTAATTCATAATACATTATAATGCAAAACTAACCAACGTAAGCTTAAATATGTAATGATCCCAATTTATAGACATGATACTTCATAAATCGAGATTATTACATTAATTATTTATACATGCATAATGAACCGTTTTTAACAAAGTAAACATATAAATTGTATGGAAATGAAATTAACTACCGAACATTTCATTATATCATTATGAATATCAACTACATATGTTTATATATTCAAATAAAATATATCTACCCAAGTACCAACCCAACCAAAAGGTCCACTAAACTGGTATATTAATAAGCAAATAAAGTAAAATACTAATATGTTGAGTTATTTTATCCCATCGCTCCAAAGCCTTTAATTAGCTACATACAAGCAAACTTGTCTACTCAGTACTAAAAATGATATTGACTTCACTACTTTTATGTGTAGTAAACAATAATTAAAGAAAATAAAACTAATCTATGACCGATTAAACAAGGTAAAAACCGAGTAAATCTTCGATCACACTTACACATAATGGAACATGAATATAATATGAATTGACTAAATAACATGTAACATGTACTTGTATGTAACTTGATAACCGAATTAACTTGTAACATAACATAATATTAAACATCATTGACACTTGGTCAACATAAACATGTTATATTTCTTGATATCTAATAAATTGAACAACTAATTAACACTACCCATGTGACTTGCTAAGAAGCTCTAGTTGATTAATTTAATTAGTTCATAACATAAAAACATAATGAGTTAAAACCCATGTGACTTACATGTAAGCCCCCATAAGTTAACTTAATTGTATAACATGAATGTTAGGTTTGATACCAAACATGGTTGGTACGAACAAAGCGTGAAATCACATGAGAAATCCGAAAACTACATGTTAGTCTTGACTCTTGGGACTCCTGATTATTTTGGCATATAAATATCTCCTAAGAGTTATTACATCTTAATTTAATTTTGGGAGATAGGGTGGCAACCATAAACCCATCAAGATAACATGAATAATAACCACTAGTGATCACTAGCATTGTCAAGATAGTAGCTATGGAACGCAGGCTTGATCCTTGCTTAAGCACGATGCACCAAAGTCTATGGTGTAATACGTCTACTAAACCATTATTAAATTTGAATAAAACTACTTGAAAAACATGTTAGGTCTAGGCCTTGCATTTTGACTTAACACATAAAAACTATAAGTTTAACTTAATACTTATATCTTAATAACTTGATTACTTAGTACATGATAATCTGATAACTATAACATGATAATGTGTTAGGAAATATAATATAATGACTATTAATTAGTCTAAATATTGCCAAACATATGTTCACAAAGTACCCCCAAATAACAAATAAATACAGGCCTGGTTTGCATGCAACTCCGAGCTCCTGGATGCTCAACTCAACTGTCCTAGTTTCAACAATAATGTAACTCTACATCATAGCTCGTACTAGCGAACATGTCTACATGCAATTCTTCTACAATTTGAATAGTTCTCTCTAATTGTCCATCTATCTATACATGGAAAGCTATACTAAACTTGAGTCCTGTTCCCATAGCTTCTTGAAATTCTTTCAATATGCTTTGTGTAAATCTTGCATATCTATTTGATACAAATGGAGAGAGGTGTACCATGTAATTTTACTATATTATCTATATAGAGCTTTACCAATTGGTCCATACTCATTTTCATTCAAATTAGAATAAAGTGAATATATTTTGTAACTCAGTCTACCATTACCTGTTCAAATAATTTTAATGACATGCAAGTATACACGGTCGAAACAAGTAATATAATGATGAATTCGAGTATCGTTCCCACAGAGAGATTAATTTCCTTAATTAAAGAAAATAAAATAAGAGCAAAACAAAATTAATCGACTTAACTAAATCTAAATAACTTTAAATTAAACGAGAAGTTAAAATGATAAAACTTGTTCTAGAGTCGAATTTCCCTTAACATGAATTTAATATTCATCACATCTTACTCTTATCTTATATTCCCTCAGATTATCGATCTACGATAATTATATGACATGGTGGCTGCTGCTCCTTCATGCTTCTATTATTTTACCTCAATTTCTACCTCCCGGTGATAATTGATTAATCAACAAAATAATGCATTAAGATTTGCCTTACAATCGCATACGGTGTTGTGTATCTCCCGACCACAATGACAAACAAGTCAAAAGACTTGTCGTATGATAAATTATCAATGACTAATCTAATTAATTTCTCCTAAAATCTAATTAAACCTCATGATCTAAGAAATAGGCGATCAATCTATTCTTAGCATTAAACACATGATAATTCAAATAATCTGATTGAATAAAAGGGTAAGAAGTTGAAATGAATTCAATTAAACTATGTTAAGTTCCATTCTTCTCTAGAACGAAATAAAAGACTACTACATAATAAAAATAGAAAACAAGATGAAGAAGAAACTAGTTTTCATTATAAAAATAAAATAATTACAAAAACTAGAACTACTTCTAAGCCAAGAGTTGAGATATATCAAATAACAAATAACCACACCTTTATATAGAAGCAAAGATATAAGAATTCGAGGATGGACTCTACAACTCGATGTGGACTAATTGATTATGATGTCTAATGAAATTTCTAACTCCTCGATAATGGTGCCAAAGCTATGTATAGCCATCCTCATTGAGCTTTGCTAACACCAAAAATTGTAGTCATCAATGGGTGGGGTAAGCTTAATTTGTTTCATCTTTTTGCATTAAAATTCTAAAATTAAGCATATCTCATAAAATATTAATTAGCTAGAAGATAACGAGAAATATCACTAAATTAATAATATTTATACCCGAGAAGTACAAAACACATTAAAAATATGGGTAAATATTATATACTTTTAAATACTTAACACTACCCAAATTACATTATGATTCTTCTTTGTTTTAGGTAGTCCAACCACAAAATCGCATGTAATATTTTCTCATTTCCACTTAAGTACTTTTAGTGGCTGAAGTTGTCCCCTTGGCCTTTGATGTTCCAATTTTACTTGTCAAGAAATTAGGCACTTTGAAATAGAGAAGTAAAACCATTGCAGCTCCTCATCTGTAATTTGAACCACTTTGATTCGATCAACTAAGTCATTAGAAATAGTCAAATTTGCCATGAGCAAATTCATCTTTTATATTGGATTCACTTCTATGATATCCTCCATCATCTCCCACTAATTGGCCTGATGTTGGATAGTTTTCCACATTGATTTTAGCTAAGAGCATCTGCAGCTACATTAGCTTTTCCTGGATGGTAAGCTTTTATACTAAAATTATAATCCTTGATAAACTCTCACCATCTTCTTTGTCTTAGATTTAGGTCTTACTGTGTGAAGATGTATTTGAGGCTCTTGTGATTAGTGAATACCTCAACTTTCTTGATCGTTTCCTCAATCAGATCAGGACCAACTAATATTGGATCTTTGGTGTCTAACCAACATGATGGCAAACAACGTGGTCTTCCATACAATGCTTTGAATGGTGTCATACCTATCGTGGACTGATAGTTATTATTATAAACAAATTTCATTAATGGTAAATGGTCTTCTCAATTGCCTTACTAGTCTAAAGCACAAGATCTTAGCAAATCTTATAGGATTTGAATAGTCCTTTATGATTGACCATCTGTAGATGGAAAGATGTTGTAAACTTAAGTTTTGTTCCCATAGCTTCTTGAAATTCTTTCAATACCCTTTTGTGTAAATCTTGCATCTCTATTTGATACAATGGAGAGAAGTGTACCATGTAATTTTACTATATTGTCCATATAGAGCTGTACCAATGGTTCATACTAATTGTCATTCTTCGTAAGCCGATCTACCACTACCCCAATTGCATTATGGTTCTTCTTGGTTTTGGGTAGTCTAATCACAAAATCACATGTAATATTTTCTCATTTCCACTTAAGTACTTCCAATTTTGAAATTGTCCCCTGGCCATTAATGTTCAAATTTCACTTGTTGACAAGTTAGACACTTTGAAATAAAGGTAGCTACATCTTTGTTCATTTATGACCACCAATTCATCTTTTTCATGTCTTGGTACATCTTGGCAACTCTTGGATGAATGATGTATTTAGAATGATGTGCTTATTGTAGGACTCTTTGTCTTAACTCCTCACTTCTTGGAATACAAAGTCGACCATCAAATTTAATGACTCTAACTTCTCCTTTCTTGACTTTTTCTTGAGAAGTGAGACCCTTGCAGCTCCTCATCTGCATTCCGAGTTACTTTGATTTTGTGAACTAAGTCATTGGAGACAGTCAAATTTATCATAAGTGAATTCAACTTGCATATTAGATTCACTTCTATGATATCCTCCATCATCTTCCACTGATTGGCTATAATGTTGGATAGTTCTCCACATGGATTTAAGCTAAGAGCGGTTGGGGCTACATTAGCTTTTCCTGGAAGATAAGTTATACTGAAATTATAATCCTTGATAAACTCTAGCCATCTTCTTTGTCTTAGATTCAGGTCTTGCTGTGTGAAGATATATTTGAGGCTCTTGTGATTAGTGAATATCTCAAATTTAGATCTACATAGAAACTGTCTTCACACCTTGAGTGCAAAAATTACTATTCCTAATTCTAGATCATGTGTGGGATAATTTCTAATGTACGTTTAAGTGTCTAGAAATATAAGCTACTACTTTGTTATTTTGCATGAGGCTGGTTCCATAGCATTGGTTAGAATCATTAGTATAAATAACAAAGTCTCTTACTCCTTGTGGCAATGTGAGAATTGATGCTATTGTTAAACAATGCTTTAATATATGAAAGCTCTTTTCATATTCTTGGTCCCATGTAAATTTCTTATGCTTCTTAGTTAGAGAAGTTAAAGGAATTTTTATGGTAAAGAAATCTTTGATAAATTTCCAGTAATACCCTACAAGCTTTAGAAAACTCTTAACTTTGGTGATATTCTTTGGCTAACTTTATTCTATAACTGCTACCACTTTTGATGAACAACTTGTTCTTCCTCAATACTTTGAGTGCTAATCTTAGATGTTCCTCATGTTTTTGCTCATTATCAAATTAAACTAAAATATTATCCACAAATACAATGACAAAATCATCTTAGTATTCATGGAAAACTCGATTCATCAAGTCCATAAAATTGCTAGAGCATTATTCAAACTAAAAGGTATAACTAAAAATTTATAGTGCTCGTACCTTGTCCTAAAAGCACTCTTCATTGTACCCTCTTCTTTAATCATTAGTTGATGATATCATGATCTCAAATCTATTTTAGAGAGCAATCTTGCTAATTTCATCCAGTCCATAATATTGCTAGAGCATTATTCAAACTAAAAGGCATAACTAAAAACTCATAGTGCCCATACCTTGTCCTGAATGCACTTTTCATGATACCCTCTTCTTTAATCATTAGTTGATGATAACCTGATCTCAAATCTAATTTAGAGAACAATCTTGCTAATTTCAATTAAACAAATAAGTCATCAATCCTTGGTAATGGGTACTTGTTCTTGATTGTGACTTGGTTTAATAATTGATAATTGATACAAAGTCTAAGTGATCCATCTTTCTTCATGACAAATAAAATTGGTGCTCCCCATAGATAAATACTAGTTCTTATAAATCCCTTACCAATCATCTCTTTCAACTGAACCTTGAGTTCTTGCAACTCGGAAAATGCCATTCTCTATGGTGCCTTGGATATTGGAGTAGTCCCTGACAATAAGTTAATAGAAAACTTTATTTCTCTAGCTGGAGGTAGACCTGGTAGCTCTTATGGGAAATCATTTAAATATTCTAACTGGGTTGAATATGGGTCAAACTCCTTGGATTCCAACTGAGCTTCTACCACACTGGCTAAGAATCCTTAATGTCCTTGTCTCATATACTTGCTATATATATATATATATATATATATATATATATATATATAGAAAGCTAAGCTCGAGACCATCAAAAGTCCGAACCGACTCGAAAACTAAGTGAGACTCTACAAATAGAAATTGAGGCGATGAAGTTAAATGAGCCTTAAAACCTTGAACTTGATTGGAAGAACATCTACGACTCAGATCAAGCTATAATGGCCTAGATCTAAATTCTATGAAGCATGCAAAAAAGGTACCCTAAAAAAACCTAAATGGATACTAAATATTGCAACGGCCTAGATCTAGCCCTCAAACCTTGGACTAACATAAGCAAAAAAGCCTACATAGGCTAATAACTCATGCTCTGTTATAGCATAACTAAAGCTATTTTTTGTGTATCAGGGATATATAGCCTTCATACCATGCTTATACGACCATTTGGGCCACATTCTCATGGTCTGAAAGCTAGTTTGCCTCAAACCTACTTGAGACTGGCCCAAATTGGGCAAGCATCAAGCAAGTAAAACCCTTACCTGAAGCTGGAGTTTTAAAGCCTCTCCTCTTAAAAATTTCATCCCTGGAATTTTCTACATGAAGTGCGATTGGAGGACTAAACTGTAGAAGCCACTAAGCTAGCAATACTATAATTGCTAAGCTATGACCTGGAGGGTTGCTCTCACTCAAAAGTTGGATGCACACAGCTAAATAGACCAATAGGAAGCTGGACTCTCAAACTTTGATGAAGCTTACTAGCTCGCTATTGGTCTGGCTAGATAGGACCATACGTGCGAGAATCATCAGACTGGACTGACTCCTAAGGTCATTGCAAACTATGGGGACTAATATATAATGACCTAGGTGGAAAAACCTAGGTTCACATCTAAGGGTTTATTGGGTTGGTCAAGCAAGTACTCTTGAGTATTGTAGGGTACTAGTTTGAGCTACATCTGGAAAAAATATGTCGGTACAAGGTAAACAGGCTAACAAGCCTACCCATGTCTCCCTGATCCTTTGATGTGGAAGGTCGACTACGTGTACCATTAGGACACTTTGCTCCAAGTGTTATGGCTATACTAAAGTGTCCAGTGAGTCTCGATGCTATATGATGGATAATGGTCGAAGGTAAGGTTGTAGGCTAATGAGCTATACGACTCATTGCGCCAGTCTATGTCAAACTCTCAGGTATCACTCTACGAGGAACTGGGCCACTTACCCTCCTAACTGACTCGGTCTGAAGTCAAGTATCTCACTATGTTCCATAAGGGAACAAGGACAGTTGTTATGACTCTACTGCATACTATGGCTCTAGTGATTATCTATACAACCACTAAGTGTTGAAGGGAGCAATCTAAGATGGGAAGGCAGCGAGCACACTTGTGCATGCACAATGTGTCTCAAGGCGTATGAAGGCATTCTCTGTGTGGCATTGCGGAGTCTAAATCTAGTTAGTGGCATGAGAATTAGTCAATGTTTACTCATCTCAACTACCTAGTTAAACTGGTGGTAGGACTAGTATATTTGAAGGAGTGTGAAAATGCTATGGTGAAGGCTTAGCTCTATCTGATGTCTATGGGTTATAGGAAAGCATAGTGGGTCCATGAGTCACATTACTCTTGGACTCTAACTAGTGGGTGTCTCATCCGCACATGGTTTGATATCAGGTGTACTAGGGAAGTAAACTGAGCTAAGGAAACTCTACTAGGTAGGTAAGTCACTCTGGTCTATCGTGATATATAAGTAGCCATACAAGTCAAAAGGATAATGAAATCTCTATGTAGGATACTGGGTGGCTAAAAGCATGGGTAGGTCTATTGACATGTCCCCAAGATCATCATGATTTACTGTTTCATACGTGGCCAACCTATGGAACAATCAATCAATGACGAGTCTAAGAAAGTGCTCCTAAGTGGCTCTAGTCCAATTAACTAATAGTAGGCACATATTTCTTGAGACCATACTAGTCACACACTTCTAAATGCTGGCCCTCTTCAAACCTCCATATAACTCCTGGCCAAGAGCACAATGGCCGAGTACTCTCAAACAGTTGCCTTCACTACCCTTTGATACCACAAATCTAGATACATGTTGTACACAATAGTACCTATATACTCCATGCATCTCTAGGTGTGATAAAGCTCAAGATATAGTGATATTAGGTTCCCTCAGGAATGGAACAACCCTCTCACTAATTCAAAGTCTACTGTGACTTACATATGTGCCTGTGAGGTTAAATTTAACTTTCGGCTTACTAAAAACTCAATAAAAACTACATATAAGCCTGGGAAGGGAATTATTTAAGTAGGCCTGAAGGCAATGTGAGGTGGAACTAAGTTCGAAAACAACACGATGGATCTCATCCTCAAGGCTTATTAATCAAGGAAGTAAAAATATGTCTAGATGGCTTGTTAAGTGGGGTCTGATAAAACAACCACTTAACTCATCCTACGATATAGAAGTCACATCTATAATAAAATAAAATAGAAAATCTAAGAAGATTCCTAATGGACCTATGGTCCAAGCTCCAAGCACATCAATACATATACGACAAGCTTGAACCCTGAAACATACACTACTGTTAAAGAAAAGACTAACAACTCTATATTATATATGATCGTGGTGTGTATTTACGTCAACAATAACATCACAACATGTAACAATGCTAAACAAATCTACAACTAGACACTCGACATGTAAAAGAGACATGATAAGCGATAAACAAATAATAAATAAATAAATAAATAAACTAATGAATGATTAGATAAAATAATAAATACATGAATATAAATAATACATTAATCATAAAGTAATAATATAATTATACAATATAAGTATACGACAAATTGCAAGTAAATAATAAATAAATAAATAATTTTATACATAAATTAATTAATTGATAGTTAATATCAATTCATCATGAATAATAATAGTATAGATATTAAAAACATGAATATATAATTAAACACAAATAAATAATAACATAGGCGCGAATGAACAAATAGATAAATAAATAAATAAATAAATAAAGTTTGATAAACATGAATAAGATTAATATTAATAAATAAATATATCATCAATAATAATAAATAATCATATAAATATGCATCATGTATGACAAATATATAAATAAAAAGAAATAAATAATACTGAATAAATAAATAAATAAGTAAACAAATAAATAATAAATAAATAAATAACACTCATAATATCAATAATGCTAAATAATGTGAATATACCTCTACACTAATGTATGGAGTCTCGAATTACCGAATATGATCGAAAAGTGGTAGAAAATGGGTTAAAAATGAGCTAAAATGCCAGCCAAGACAACTGGCGAGTTGGATCGAGTTGACTCGATTGAGTCAATTGACTTAACTGGACCGAGTCGGATTGGGCTGGACTTGGTGGACGTGAACACGGCTGGAGGACACGAACAAGACTGGTTGGCAAATGGGCATGGGTGCGGCTAGGTGGACGTGAATAGCACAAATGGGTACCAAATTGTCTACCAAGGCCTGTTGCCAGAAAATGCTGACGCTAGCACGGTGGGGGCTGCTGCCTATTGCGATCGACAGAGGACAATGAGGGGAAAGTGCTAGTTGTGGTGATCAACAGTGTTCGGTCGTCGGTTGGCCAAAAATGCTGTTAGGTATTGTGATGTGGCTAGGTATGGCGATAGTGGCCATGACGGTGGTCGAGGCTGGCTTTACAAGTTCAGTCTTAGCAAGGGGAAGCTATCTGGGGGGATGGAAGCGATGTTGAGGCAATGACTGAGTGGATAGTGGCAGAAATGTTGTCAGGGAACTGCAAGTCATCGACGGCAATCACAATCACGGTGGAGGTTTGGGCTAGTCTCAAATGGAAGATCTCAGTGAGGAGAATTGATTTGGGTGGTTGGCCTCATCAGGGGTGGTTCACTGGAGCTGGAAAATGCCCCGAAAGATGCCGGAGATAGTGGAAACAAGTTAAGAAAATTACGTCTTCGGTGGCCAACGAGGCAGCGCTGGTGTCGGAGCTAGGCTTGGGTCAATAGACGGCAACGAGGCGGTCACGGTGGTACCGGTCCAGTGGTTGGAGGCGGGCCAGAGATTTGCTGGCGTTGGCTCGAAGTGGCGGCGGTGCTAGGGTGGAAAATCCAAAATAGTGAGAAAAATCTTAGAAAAATGGCTTAGTGTGCACCATCTAGATCTTGCCATGTGGTGAATCAGGTCGTCCGACAATTCGAGGGCCTAGTGGGGGCTACTTAGGATATGTACAATATATATATATATATATATATATATATATGGAAATCTCGGATCAACGGTGACAAAAGTCAAAATTGACTCGAAGCTTAAAACAGATTTTGTGGAGGGAAATCAAGGCAAACAAGCTAAATGGGCTTCGAACTAAACTTGATTAGATGAAGATCTAAGACTCAAATCAAGCTGGGTGCATAGGGGAAATTCGGTTGTCTGAAATACCTATGATCCATGCAAAAGAGATACCCTGAAAAAGCCTAAACGGATACCAAACACAACAATGGCCTAGATCTAGCCCCACAATCCTAAGATAACGTAGTCAAAGATTTGTATACCTCATGTATACGTTAATAACTCATTCTCTAGTGTAGCATAAATGAACCTATCATTTATATATCAGGCATACTTAGCTTCCATAACATGCTCATATGGCCATCTATGCCCCATACTCATAGTTTGAAAGATGAATTGACTTAAACTGACTTGAAATGACTTGAACTTGACTTGAACCGGGCAAAGTAACAAGTGGGTAAAACCCTAATCCAAAGGTGGGGTTTCATAGGATCTCCCTCTAAGAGGCTTCAGACGAACACCATACTGGGCTTTCATAGAATGCATGTGGAGTTTATACTACATATGATGGGTTTTAGACTTAAAGATCCTATATGATCACTCTGAGCCACATCTAAGGCAGAACCTCCCTTATGCGTAAGAGGGTGATTTTGAAGATGTGTTGATCACTCTGAACAACAGAAGAAGCGCACCCCCGTTGTAATTAAGAGGTTGGAGTCAGTGGCATGCTCCAATTCATAATCATGGTCACCTGTTCCACATAGCCTACATAGCCAGCAATTAAATAATAATAATAATAAACACTAGAGGCATCATTGAATGCTATTACTATGTGCCCCCCCCCCACCACTACCACTACCGCTAAGCTGCCCGATCTGTGCCCTAAGTCGGCCAACTTCAAGGGAGTTCACTTACATATAATAGAAAAATACGCCAGTAATCAAATAAATTAGATTATCGGTTTAAAATAACTACCGGTAAAACAAGCTATCTAATGGGTATTCCATTACCCATGGGACTTAGAAAACTTCAAAAATGACTTACATGGGTGGTAAGCAAATAACTTATAAAAATGTCAGCATGCTAACACAACTACTATTCATATTCATACAAACACGCATACTCCTTCACAACCTCCATATAACACATGCCACAATAACATGTGGCAAAATGAATAGTTGCATTATGTAATACCCTCGTACTTTGTACTACATTAGAGTTTGAAGGAGTATTAGCACAATTCCATAATACTTGTATACTCTCTTGACATAAAATTGTAAAGCCTCATACTTATACTTATTGGGCTTGGGTAGGGGCTTGTTCAATAATCTTTATGGATATTATCATTCGAAAACCATTAAGGAATCTCAGCTTTGAAGTTTGTTAAATTTGTGCAAAATATGACTAAATGACCTAATATCGGAGGGGTCCGATGAAACGCCACCGATGTTGTCTTACAACTAAAACATGATTAAACTCAACACTCAAGGAGTCCAGTAGAGATGAAGCAAAGGGAAAGCCTTACCGACCTAAATTAGTAAAGTTCCAAGCCCTAAGTCGATGAGCTCAACCCATGTATCCTGCCACAAAGATGGAACTGAATTCGGCTCAAATCACTTTGGCATGCATAACGAGGCATAACTTCCACACATGTACAAAACTTAATTATCTTATTCAGGTGTCTAATTAAGTGTTAAACCTTGTTAGGTGTCTTAATCATAGTTTAGGGTTTCAAGTGCACTTAATGGGATTTGTCCTAATTCTAGTGTTTTAATCCAATGTCTTACCGAACATTTTTTAGGATCGGCCAAACGATGTTTAAATGGGCTGAAATTTGGACCAGTAGGTCTTGACACTCTAAGGCTTAGCTAAGAATTTTACCAAGTGTTGTCCCATGGGCCAACATGGGAAATAAGGTCCACTAAGTCGAGCTATGGTGCTAGAACAGTATTCATTGGTCACGCACCAAAAGTGCTAAGGGTAATTCATGGGCTTGGAGACTCCAAATGAGCCTGGGTCAATGGTACTAGATAGCCAAAACCTCAGGCTTGAGCCGAGAGAATATTTAGGTCCAAAATCCAACGATTTTTGCTTGAATGGGCTTAGGAGTAGAAGGTATTGGCTAGACTATTTCTAGAGCTTACCTATTGGGCTTGGGAAATTCGTAAGTCATAATCTACTTGGCCATTTGCTCTAAAATTTGGATATATGCTACTGGAATATACCCTAAAGAGTGGGATGAATTTCATCCAAATCCATCATCATTTGCTTATATTTTCGGATTTTACATCCAGAAGCATGGAATTAGGGTTTCACCCTTCATTCCTACACAATCCAGACCACCGAACAAGAAGGCGACATATGATTTTTATTAAACCGAAAAATTAACACGTTTCATGTTGATAGTTAGGGAGTCATTACTTATTTTTTATAGAATTTATTAATATATTTTATATTGCTCACCACAGAGTCTTAACGCAGAGCATGGGAAAACAGTTCAACATCACAACACTTAGATCACAACAATTAGAGTTTTGTTCATGCCCTTTAGGTGGTTAGATTAGTGTGAGCATTTTTAATGGACAAGCCAACATACATTGATACAAATGTGCAATGTAATGACCTCAAAAGCTTATCACATCAGGGAGTCAATAGGAGAAATTGGTGGCCTAGTCACAAGGACCATGAAAGTTGCCAACTGTTGCTAAGTTTGGCTCGCTTTCATTTATTTATAAACTATATCAGATGAAATGATCAATAGAAAACACGTAGATCAATAGAAAGCATGTAAATAGGACATCTACAATGAAAGTTATAATTTTTTATAGTTAAATAGTGCAAGATCATGATAGTAGTGCACTTAAAAATACATAAATATTTATTTACATGATCAAATGCGATTATTATAACTTTGAAAGATTCTTAACAAAAATATCTATAATGAAAAATATCAGAAAAATGTATAATAATACCCAACCAAGCAAATAGGAACACAAACATGCAAAGAGAGGCCAAGAAGAGACTCTAATGCACGAGGGGACTGAGTGGAGGTCTTTTAGGGCTTCCTACACTAAGACCGACAACCCTAGATAACTAGGTTAGGTTAGGAGAAGCCTAGGAGGGGCTTGGAGAGGTGGGGAAGACTTGGAGATGAAAACGAGAAGCTAAGGAACAAGGAGGAGGATTGGAGAAGATGGAAAAATGAGTGAAAAATAGGGAGGGGGTTTAAAAGAAAATGGAGAAGCTTCAAGCCACCAAAGGAATGACTTAGTGATGTTGTAGGTAAGGTGTCACACCTAATTAAGTACGAATGTCATACCTAATGAGGTATGAGTGTGTCATACCTAATGAGGTATGAGTGTGTCCCAATGAGGTATGAGTATGTCATACCTAATGAGGTATGAGTGTGTCATACCTAATGAGGTATAGGTTGGCCCAACACCTAAAGATTTAGTGTTTTCACCCCTAAGTGGCCAGGATGACCTTGGGAACTGTGATGATAAGGGCTAGGACAGTTCAAAAGGAGGGGTTTCAAATACACGACAAATACACTAGATTCATGAAGGACACAATCCTAAACCAAATTAGATTCGACTCGACCAGACCAAAATTTAAAAGAGGTTGGGCACTTGCATCCAAGGAATTGACTCGAAACCCTAGGGCTAGACAAGGACATATCATACTATACACGAATCACGGTAAGAAAAAGCCATGGCACTACTAACTCGATTTGGTTAACAAACGAACCAACTCAAAACCCTCGGGCAAACGACCCGACTTTTACATATTAGGAATCATATAATGAATTAAATGTGTCAAGATTACATTAGGGAGAGAGTGGATTACTAGCCTAACTTTTGTTATGGATTTTGTTTTGTAATTTTGGCTAAATATTTTGAATCTTGTATGGAAAATGTTATAGTATGACCTCAGTTTTTTTGTTTGTCTCCTATTTGCTGTATCTCTTAGGTATGGATATTCTGGACTCTCCATTTGACTATAATGATCGCAAGACCGGTAAAAATGTGATATGGAGCGAAGAGATAGATAAGATTTTGATTGATGTTTTTATTGTGCAAGCAAATAAAGGAAATAAGGTTAACAAAGGCTTCAAATAATATGCTTATAGTGTTCTAAATTCACAGTTTAACTTATCTGTTAGAGATGATAAGATCCTTAATCATTCGAAAATGTTGAAGAAAAATATGTGGCATTGAACACTTTTTGGAACAAGTAGGTTTTCTTTCAACATCTCTCAGAAGAGAAATTGTGTTGATACCATTCACCTATTAGAATTTTTGAAATAGGATTACTTTAAATTGTGAGAATTATGTGATTTTCCATGATCAAGGAACATCTCGAAACTATTTTCCACAAACAGGAATATCTCGAAACTTCAAGTCTACAAGACAAACAAAAAATGTACAATTAAATGTACATTGTGTTTGGAAATGATACTACAAGAGGAAAATAAGCGGATGGACGAAGGACTAAATATTGTCGTTCGATAAAATAGTTGCGATGTTAGCATTGATGTATGTTTTGGGATATAATGCGTTAACTATTAAGCAGTGCAAGTTGCTTTCAACTTGTTTGTGTTTCTTTAATAACCTATAGTTTAATATTGTGTTTACTTCTTGTAAAGTAAGTGGACAATCATCATTTAGTTATTGTATTTCTAATATTGGATTTATATTTATTTTAACATTTCAACAACTTATTTATGTTTTTATGTGTAATTTATTACATTGGGTTTTAATTGGTGAAACCAAGCAGACCCGACAATTTCGGCTTCTATGTTTCCAGTTGCACTCGGAAAAATTGATTTTTTTTCCTATTAATCCAAATGCATGAAATCTATAGAAAATTATTTCCCTTTTTAGAAAAAAATGTTTTTGAATTTTCTTTTATATATTTTATCAAAGCAAAGAGCCATTTAAATACTCTATCCGACCAAACAGATCCGTAGCCACAGGTAAGGCTAGGCGTGGACGTCCGAATTTGTCCGTCCGTACAACGTCCGATTTGTCTGTCCGTACAACGTCCGAAGTATATCCGACCAAATTTGATCGACCGAATTAGACTGAATTAAAACAAACCAAATATAGAAATTTTTTTGTCCAGACCAATCGACCGACCGAGTGTCCGATATTTTATATCAATAATATAATGTCTTCAACATTTGTAAGAGTAATATTATAGTTTATGAAAATTTTAAAATATAAATATATAGTAAAATTAATTAAGTTTATATCAATAATATAATGTCGGTCGCGTGTATGAGCCATGAGGGTCATGTGTACCCAAGTATATGATGATAATGTCATAAACACAAAAGAAAAAAAAGAGTTATTAGAACATATAAAAATATGCTAGTTATTTTTTTATTTTTATATTTAGTAGATCGTAAAATTAATTTTAGGTCGTTTACCGCGTTTGGACGCGTTACAAGGAATTTGGGTGGGTTGCTAGTTATAAAGCATGTTGTTACGATATTGTAGTGTTTGTTTTATTTTATGAAATTTTTTTCTATTTTATGGATTTATTTTGAGTTAGTTACTATTATTGACTCAGGACGAAAGTTGAGTCGAGTCGGGTCAAGTCTTATTTACAATATTACCATTGATCAAACCCCCCAATTCTTTTCTCTTCCCCGTCCAAACCCTTGCCGCGCCGCCCCCTTTTCGTCACCGTCGCCGCCGACGTCGCTTGCCGCCGATCGTCGCCACCGGGCGCTCGCCGCGGTGCTGCCGTGATGCCCCAAGCACCCTGGCCGTTGCCCGGCCTCCACGACGCCGCGCCTAGCGACGTGTTCGCGGTGTCGATTCCGCTGCCGGTGACCGTCGTCGCGACTGCCAGTCACCGCTTTCACATTGCCGACCCTCCCACGGCCTTCTCCAACAAAAGCGGAGCCTATCGCCGCCCAGGCCGGCCAGATTTAGTCACCCACCACCGACCGCCTATGTTTAGCCATTTTCCGGCGAGCCACCACCTCCGTCGAACACGTCAATGTCGTAGATGGGTTAGACTTGTCGAGCCGATTCCAACGCTTCCAATAGAGGGGTTTTGCTGGTAATGCAGAGCGCAGCTGCAGAGCAGGCAACGGCGAAGCCGACGAGCGTAGAGGATTTTTTTGGAAAATACGATAATTTGGATTGTCCGACGGATATTGTCGGGCCCAACGGACAATTTGGCATTCGAAGTCAGTCGGACAAGTTTTGTCCGATAAAATTTCGGACAGATGCAAATAATAATTCGGCCGATGTCTGTCTAACCGATGCCCACCCCCGGCCACATCCGCTAAACACTAACAGTTTTTAGGATTTTATTAAGAGCTGTAGTTTTTACCGAGGGGTGACTACGCAAAATGCAATTACGTTTCGTGGGCGTAGTTGTACAAACCTACGAGTGTATATAACGTAGATATTATCTTCGCTTCTCCCCCAATCCATTCTCCTTTCCCCGTTCTCTCATATCCTTGCCGTTATCGTCGCCTACTTCTTGTCCGCTCCCCTTCACCGGCAACTGCTCTCTCTCTCTCTCTCTCTCTCTCTCTCTCTCTCTCTCTCTCTCTCTCTCTCTTCTCTTACGATCTAGTACATGCTCCGATTCACCCTCCGATAGTAGCATCTCCTCTCATGGCATCGGAAGCGCCGAGATCCGGCGGCGCCGCCGACTCCTACATCGGCAGCCTGATTAGCTTGACCTCCAAGTTCGAAATCCGCTACGAAGGGATCCTTTACAACATCAGCACCGAAGAGTCCACCATCGGCCTTAAAAACGGTTCCCCTCTTCTTCCCACTTCTCCCCTTGTTTTCCGATCGTGGCTCCCGCTTTTGGCTTAATTGAGTTATTCCGTCGTTTTCACTGTTGTTGTGGATGGTGTTGTATTTGTGGATACTATTGAGAACTTTTTTTGGGTGATGGTGTTTGGGGGTTTGTTCTGATTGGAAGTGTTTGGTTTTGGCAGTTAGATCGTTTGGAACGGAGGGGCGGAAAAGGGATGGGCCTCAGATTCCTCCAAGTGACAAAGTGTACGAGTACATATTGTTTCGTGGTAGTGATATTAAGGTGCGTACGTCGAGCAATCTGATTAGGGTTTTATGTTTTGTTGGTTCCTCTTTTATTTTGTATGAGTGACCGTGTTCTGTGCTATGCTGTCCGGTACAAATTTACTAATGATGCACTAAAAAATACTATAATAGTTGCATGGTTATTAGTTCATGTAAGAGTAGAGATGGAAAGCTTTATTGATTTTCCCGGTCCTCAATGACTAGATACTCGTGGAACAAGTTTGTTAAGTAGTTGTGATGTTTATCAATCGTATTAGTTAAATGTTGGTGGAATGAATTGTGATTTTTTTTTAGAGTAAATTTTTTTTTTTCAAATGATCTGTTATCATCTCACAGACAATTTAGGTATGGCCACAGATCAGGTTACTCCAGTTTACTTTGTTGTATGTCCTATGTATATGCTGGATAGGTAGATGTAAGTTCCTTTTTACCACATCCAACCAAATGTACGAATGATATTGGCTTTCTATTATGTTGTCAATTCGTATGTTTGCTTCATATATAGATTTTGTTGGTTAGTTATTGACTTATTTTTCTTTTGCTATTATGACTTCAGGATTTACAAGTAAAATCATCTCTGCCTGCACAGGCTGCACCTGCTCACAACGATCCTGCTATTATACAGGTTAATAATTGTTATATCTGTGCCAATCTACTTCTTATATAAACGCATTAGTTTGGTATGCAGTCACATTATTCCCAACCGTCTCATGTGCCCACTAGTGCCCCACGCACTGAAACTGGAGCGGTGTCTGACCCATATTCTTATGGGCCACCTGGGTTGCCTGGTAATTCACTCTTACAAACTTCACAGCCATCTACGCAACCGCCTCCGCCTGCAACTGCACCAACTGCAGGAAATGATACTGTGCCTGACCTAACATCTAACACTGCTCCCTCTCTCCCGAGATCCACATTCCAGGGTGGTCTTCCTTTGTACCAATCTGGTCTGAATATGGGCTCATGGGGCTCCTCGCCTGGCATGCCAAATGCAAATTCCACTGGAGTAGCCGTCCCACCTGGATACTGGCAAGGATATTATGTGCCCTCTAGTGGTCTGCCTCCTCATCTTCAACAGTTCCGGCCACAGCCAGGCATGCCAATCCCCCATCCTCTTCAGCAACCAGTGCATTATTCTGGCATGAACTCTGGACTACCAACTAACTCTCCATACTTACCTGAATTCTCCTCTTCTTTACTGCCTCCTATTAGTCTACCGTCCACTACAGGCATAACATTTCCTGGTTTGCCTCCACCAAATTTAACATTTCTTGGTTTGCCTCCATCAAATTTGCCGTCAACTTTAGGTCCCTCACAAGCATATGCTCCTGCTTCAGAGACATCTTCTATGGCTGCTACAAACCAGGCCCTAAGTACATCTCTTGCTTCAAATGCACCATCTGATGTTCCAACAATGCCTACATTAGCAGGATCTAGTATTGATGCCAAAAACGTAACCATTCCAAATTCCAATAATTCCCAAGCTTTGCTGGGTCCAACATTCCCATCTCAGGCATTGGCTCCTGCTGGAGCTACTCCTACGGTACACTTCCCTCCTTCTACACGGACAGAAACATTGGTTGCACCTACTTTGATTACTCCTGGTCAGCTACTGCAGCCGGGACCAACTACACTTTCATCATCCCAAGCATTACTGACAGAGAAAAAAAGTGAAGAAAATCTGCCTTTGGCATTTTCTGAGGGAGTCTTAGAAGCCAGTGACAATAGGGCTCCAATATTGCCACTGCCTACTCCATCTCATTCGAAGGTACATATTTGTAGCGTTTTGACTTTTGTAGTTCAGACTGTATAAGCTAGGATACGGATGTTTTTATTGTAATGCTCATACATGCCTCATTTTATCTCTCGTAGCTTTGTTTAATTAGCCACCAAAATATTAAATGGGAAATTTGCATGTATGTTTTGTTGGTTTTATGTTCACCTCCTACTTCTACTTCTTATGAACCTTTTTGTGTCTCGTTTTAATTCTCCTTTTTCAGCCATTATTGTATTAAGATGGTGTAATCACTTTCGGTTTCTACCTTGGTTTTGATTTCTTACGAAGATCCAATCTTGGGTTCTTTCATTTTCCTCTTTAATGCTATACATATGTGTATGCTATTCATGTTTTTTGGACACCTACAAAACAATCTGTATCATGTTTGCTTCATAATTTAATTATTTAGAAAGATTTTATGTAATTGTGTGATGATTGTATTATGTGTTTATACTTTTTATCCTTTACATAATAACTAGGCTAATTAGATGCTTTCTTTTGTCTAAGATTGATGCAATGATTACAATACCTTTATGTTTTATTGAAACTTATTGGTACTTGTGTTGTAGGTGAATGGTACTGCTCCTCCAACGCGCGGTGGTTACAGAGGCCGGGAAAGAGGAAGAGGATATGGGGTATATGGTTTTCTGATCAAAGAACATGTTGAAGATACATTAAGTTATCCATAGAATAATAGACTTTATCACTCCATGACACTTAATCTGGTACACTTTTAGAATAAAGGATGCAGGTTTGATGGCATTTGTTATCACTGGAAAAATCAAAAGTAGGTTAATAGTGTCACTCTTTGGTATAATGAATGTACCAAATGTCCCATGTTTTCATGTATTTTTATATCACACTATATCCTAGCTATATGGTTTATATTCATGGATTCAGTACTTTCTCAATCGGAAATTGGCTTCCATGATAATGGCAGAAGATTTTTTAAAAACCGCTTCAAAATTGTTTGCTTATTTGAGACATGCTTGATGTTTGTGTTAAGAGTTTATCGGCTTCTTTGTTTGTCTAAATCTAAAAATTGGTCCGGTTGGCTTGTTTTTGTAACTAAGATATAATGTTTTTTTATTCATTCACAATGCTTCAGATTTCTCGTGCTGGGACCAAGTTCACAGAAGATTTTGATTTCATGGCAATGAATGAAAAGTTCAACAAGGACGAAGTTTGGGGTGAGCTTGGTAAAAGCAAAGATGTGGATGCTGATGATGATGATGCAGAGCTTGAGTACATGAAACATGAAGCTAAGGTATTATCCTAAAACTGCTTGATCATTGATGCTTATCATTTGGAATAACAAAATGACTTGGTGCTTGTTTGGGTATGTTTTGTTTATTTATGGAAGCTTTTTGGCAAGCTTTAGTTGTTTTGATAAAAAACTAGAGATGCTCTTTTGTTGATTTACTTGAAATTAATGATCTTCTTCTATAGACAAAAAGGCACGCAAAAAAAGAGCACATATTTTTTTAATGAAATGATGCAGTTTTTTTGGCAAGAGCTGGTATTTTTTTAATGATTTACTCTGCCGATTCTGATTTGGTGATTGAATAATCTTACCTGGTCGAAATGTGAGTACACTGCAAATCTAGAGTACACGTGTTTCCAATCATTGCCCCCATATCTTCTTGTTTATTATAGAGTTCTTCCAGAGCAGAGGCATACATATCTCCTGGGCTTTGATGTTTTGAGTTGCATCTAGCTATAATGAAATATATTTTTTGACAGCATTGTTTGTCTATATTATGCAGCCTGTCTATGTTAAAGATGATTTCTTTGATACTCTTTCTTGCAATTCCCTTGACCGCGAACACCACCATGGAAGAACTAAGTTCTCGGAACAGATGAAGCTTGACACAGAGGTATCCCTTACTTTTCCCTATTAGTCTATCTTCAAATACTTGAACATCCTGGTAATGACAATTGATAAGTGTGTTTTATCACTGCAGACATTCGGCAGTTTTCCAAGGCATCGAGGGGGCCGTGGTGGTCGAGGGCCACCTCGCGGAGGACGAGGGCGTGGATCTTATTATGGAAGAGGATACAACTATGGTGGTAGGGGAAGAAATTAGGTTCAGCCATGTGGGGAAACTAGGCGGTGTTAGGTCAAGGGCAAAAATATTGCCAAAAAGAAATCTAGAAATACCAGATGACTGACCTTATAATGTTTTGTATGTTTCGCTGTAGTCATGGTTGCATATATTAGTATCTGAAATTTTAGGGTTGTTCTTGAGGATAACTTTTGTTTCTAGAATAAGACCATTGCTGGCAGAGCCAATATGAATAGGATTGTTCCATCTGTGAATTGCGACTCGAATCTAAATATTAATTGCAAGTTCCTTCTCCATTCTGCCTATGGATTTGATGCCCTTGTGAGAAATATCTAATGTTAAAATCTCCTGCACTTTGGATGGAATTTATTGATTTGCGGTTTTTGATATTTAGTTGCACGGCCTTACATTACTTCAATTAAGCTCCGTCAGAAACAAGGTAGCCTGACAAAGGCTATGGAAAAAATCAGTATCAGAAGTTTCCAAATAAAAGAAAATAATATAGTCGTCAGTTTCCCAGTAACCCATTTACAATTACCAAATACGACACTATATTTGCGATGCACAGCGCAAGCGTGTCTTATCAAACCGTTTAAGCACACAGTGTCTTATTTGTCAAATTGTAGACCATTTTCTGATCATTGGACTGCATCATACACGGTGACTTCCAATTGTGTCATTAGTTTTACTACATAAAACAACTTAGTCCGAAGGTTAGGCGACCTAATGTGCACTTGGGTGGGTAGAGGTAGAACTAGAGATGGCAACAAGAAGTAGGTGAAAAGGGTGAGCCTTGCTTAATCTGTTTGTCTGCTCTTCATCTACATAACAGGTAAGACTTTCAGTTCGTTTTTTTTGCACTTCTCGGTAGAATCTGAGCTATTGGCATGGGTTTTGTTGGATCGTGGGTGACATGAACCATATTGCATTCATAATAAGCAAAATGACATTGCCCAAGTCAGCCGTGGCACAAGGTTTTAAGTTTTTCTTTTTAATCAATTTCCGTTAACCTTTAGCTCTTTGTAGTTTGATTTGTAGTTTGGTGTCAGGTCTCCTGTCTTAATTCTTAAAAGCAAAAGACCGCCCCCAAAACACCCCTTGGCTCTTTACAACTCACAAGATTTGTGAAATTACGTATATATAGATGTACACGTGAATCCCGGTTTTAAGCGTAGTGTTACATAGCCTTTCAAAACCCTAATTTTTTGTCACATTAGTGGTTTTTCAAACTTTGGGAGTTGTGTTATTTTAATGCATACACAGCAGAGACAACGTGAGATATTCACGTGAGTTTTGAAGGGATGAGGAGCATTTTTTAAGTTTTAAATATCTGATCAATTAATAGGGATATATTTAGTTTAATGGGATCGAATTATAGCCAATCAGAATTAAAAATTATAAATAAAACATTATATAAAGTATTCAAGTATATTTTTTATCCTCAATATCTACTCATATTAATAAAAAAAAAACTAAAAGTTGGCTCTAATGAAAAGTAATATCAAAATTCAGCCAAAATTAAAATAAATTATTATAATTTATCTATTTATTTAATTAGAATATATCTTTAAAATTAAAATTTATCTTTATATATTATATGATTATAATCTCTTTCATCATTGAATGAGCTAAAAGAATGTATGCATGTCTATTTCTAACATAGGTCATATAGTACGTAACATCTTGCCTAGTTTAATTAAATACTTGTAAAAATATTATAATTCTAAAAAAAATCCAGTTTTAAAACTATGAAATGAAAATGTAATTTAAGAATTAAAATAGTACCAACGACTATTTTGCGGCGGCACCCATCAGCACCATATAAACTACGATCCTAGCCAATTTTTTTGAAAGGTATGATCCTAATCTATTGAGGGCGTTCTAAAAGAATACACGAGGAACAATGGATAAAACCATGCTAGCAAAGTTTTTATTCTAGCTGTTTGAATTCGGACCATACGAGTAATCCATCTTCGAATATAAATCATCAAAATTGAGTTCCATTTTGAGTCAAATTAAACAACGCCACCACGACGTAGCGAATATTTTCCACCTTGGAGTTGGTGATGAATCGGCCATTGCCAAGGCCTTTTGGGAGAGAGAGATCACTAACCAGACCAGAGTTGGGCAATGGTGGTTGTAGTACCAAACCTGCTCAAGAAGACAACCATCACAACAGTTACCAAGGAAGTCAAAATCGATCCGGTCAAGCTACTCTTTTCCCTTCTGTCCTTGTCGGCCCCCACACCTCCCCTTCCCCAACATAAACAAATCTCGCTGTCAAATCCTAGCTCGTTGTTCACCTCTCTTCCACTCCGTTTCACCTCTCCTCCCCCTACATTTCAAACATCGCACCTCCTACTTCTAATTTACTGGGTACGTACCATTTTCCATAATAAAATCTTACGTTTCTTTCATTTTAACGGGTAGGTGCGGCTGCTCACCTTCCTTTGTCATACCCTTGTCAGGATTCAAATGCAAATCCAGGGTCGGCTACTACCACTACTGCTGCTCAAAGCAGGGTAGTGTTAATGATGTGATGGATGTCTTGGGAAGAGGGGACCTGAGCTGACAAATACCCAGTAGCAGCATGAGATAAAAAAGGAAGAATTGTAGTAGAGCTTAGCTACTCTTAGTTTAGGCACCGGTCCCCAAATTTGTGATAAAAGGTTTAACGAAATCTATATTTTTTTATCTATCTATTGATCTTCTTCCTCCTCTCTTCAATCAATCGCTCTGGTCATCAATCTTTAATCATCGTCGGCATAAAGCAATGCTCCATCTCCCCAGCTGCTCTTTGCTCTGTTCTACCCACTACGCACTATGAAAACAATCATAGCGAGGACCACGCACGAGTCCTCCTTCTCCTCCTCCAAGCGCTACTTCCACTGGAAGAAGAAGAAGGAAGAGGACGAGGAGCCGCTCGCCGTTGCCCCCAAGTCCTTGTCTTTCGACGATCTGGTGCCGGCGGCCGACGTCGACGGCATGCAAGAGACCGGGGTCAGGAAGAGGGCGAAGAAGAGTAAGAAGACGGCGGTGGGGAGGCTGGTGCGGGCGGCGCTGGGTGGGAAGCACGGCGGCGGGTCGGCGCTGGGGAGGAAGGTGGTGGGCACGCTCTTCGGCCACAGGCGGGGGCACGTCTTCCTGGCCTTCCAAGACGACCCCAAGTCGGCGCCGGCTGTGGTGATCGAGCTGGCGACGCCGACGAACCGGCTGGTGAGGGAGATGGCGTCGGGGCTGGTGCGGGTGGCGCTTGAGTGCGACCGCCGCCGCAACGGGCCGCGGCTGCTGGAGGAGGCTATATGGAGGACCTACTGCAACGGCCGCAAGTGCGGCTACGCCATGCGCAGGGAGTGCAGCGCCGCCGAGTGGAAGGTGCTCCGGGCGGTGGAGCCTATCTCTATGGGCGCCGGCGTCTTGCCAGAGGCCTCCGGCGGCGGTGACGGCGGCGGGCAGGGGGAGATGATGTACATGAGAGCTCAGTTTGAGAGGGTGGTGGGTTCCAAGGACTCGGAAGCGTTCTACATGATGAATCCCGACGGCCATGGCTGCCCCGAGCTTAGCATCTATCTTCTACGTGTGTAGTAGTAAAGAGTATACTAGACGATGATCATACTATGCATGCATGTTTTTATCAACTTTGATAGATCATACCTTATCTATCTATATCCATAATCATTATATATATGTATATGAAAAGATTATGCAATGTGGTTTTTCTTGGAATCGTTAATGTAATTTATCTTCCTTTGTTGTTGCATGTAACTTGGTCTTGTTGCCACAAAAATAGCTCATGATCTCCCATAATCTCTTAGCGTGTAATGGTTGGGAAGAAGGCATGAGATAAAACTGAAGTTGGAATATTGTAAAATTTACTCCAACGTATGTCTTTGAGAGTTGTTGATTGATTGACTCTTTCGTCGGCAAATGACGAAAATTTATTGGATTGGGGGAGTGGGAATGGACATTGAATTATGGAGATGAACAAAGGTACGTACTTGTTTGTCGAGATGTGGTGTGGCAAGCGAAAATTTAGGCTTTTGCTTTTACAAATTAGTGATGATTTGGTTTTGGGCAAGCAACATTTTGGATGATTTCAATGGCATTTTATGCTTTTAGGCCAGAATATTATGGTGTTGAGGGAATGAGCAAAGAGGTATGCTGTGGGTGACAGCAACGACAATAAGATCAGACTTTCCTCACCTTCCCGTTCACAATAACCGAGAGACTTTGGACTGTCTTGCTGCTTGGTGGAGACAAATTTTCCATTGCCACATGATACACAAGACCTTATTTCAAAGCAGAGCCCAAGTCCAGGCAAGTTGGAGGAGAGTGATTGTGGAAATTGATGAGTGGCGCAATGGTCCTCATGGTTTTTTGGGTGGGATTTGAAGGATGATGCTTCATTAATTAATCGCAATTGCTTCCCCGGAATTGGTTTTCCCCACACGCGCACCTTAAGTGGACAACTCTTGCTCTTGGTAATCATTGAATTTGGCTTCTCCCCCTTTTTTCCGCGTTGGATTCCAGCTAAAGCTACTTTTATTAATCATACCCTAATGGGTAGGACGTATTTTTCATTATTGTAACGTAGGCGCAGTCAAAAGCTCCGTGTGGTTGCATTTATAAATTTATGTAGGATTAAAATTAGCTTTAGAATTTACAGGTAAATTGACTGTTGGGACTGACCAGTTATAAGGCCACATTAAAAAATATCTTTATTTACAAAAGAATACTTTGTTGAAAGACCTTACAATTAATATTAATTGTAAGATTCAAAAAATCACTAGAAAAATATATAAAAAATACCCGCTTATTTTATAAACAAGTAGAGAAGTATATAAAAAATACCTTACTTATTTTTAAAATAATAAATTATTGCAAGGACATTAAATAAGATAGTGATTTGAGCCTTATTGTAAAACCCATGCCACGATTTAGAGGTTTACACTAGTGAATCGGTCGGTAAAATCGTTGGTTTGAGACAAGTCAATTTTATGAATTGCGTACTGAATCGAGGCCAACCGTGAGTTATGAGTGATAAGGTTTAGGTGTACTTGAATATATAATGATAACATCAAAAAGATGGTGAGAAATGAGTTGTGAGAATATATGAAAGTATGGAGTATATATATTTTTTATTTATTTGATCGTAAAATTATTTTTAGACCAAGTAACATATTAGTACGCGTTATAGGGCACTTTAGGTGGGCTATTAGTTATAGAACATGTCATTGTAGTATTATGGTGTATATTATATTTTATAAGATTTTTTCCTATTTTTATAGATTTTTATAGGATTTATTACGAGTTGGTTATTTTTGACTTGAGCTCAACTCGAATCAAGTTTTATTTACGAATTTGCCACCGAACACCCGACACCATCTTCTCCCCCAAACCCCAAAACCCTTGCCACAGCCGCCGCCACCCCGCCACCAATCACATAGCCAAGCACGGTTGTGTTACACTCTTGTTGCCGTTCCCGTCGCCAGCGACCATCCCTGCTGCAATCCAGTGGTCGCCTCAACGTCTTCGACCTTGCGACCTTCCCATACTGGAGTGGAGCCCAACGCTACCCATCCCGGCTGGATCTCGTCGGCCCACTGACCACCCATGTTTGCCCTTTTTCGGCAAGTTGTTGCCTCCACCGACCTCATCGACCTAGTAGATGTGTCGGGCTTGCCGAGCCGGTGCCCACGGTACCCCATACCACCACTATCTCGTTAGTAGCCACCGCTAGCAATTGTCGCTGGAAGACCATCGAAACCCATCAAAAAACCACCGAAACCACCAGAAAACCAGATTTGCTGAAATTCGCCGGATCTTCATCCAAACTCATCTAGTCAAACATGATCGAACTTCAAACACCACTGAGTGCCAAATTCAAGCTCTGAGATGCATGACGAAACCCTTGCCGTTGCCAATTGCCGATGACACGAGGTATAATTACCTCTAATTTAATTATTTTTAATTGATAATTATTAGCACAATATGCTAGGATTGAATGTTTGATATGATGAATGCCTGATTGTGAATAAAGTGATGATTTGCATGATTTGATTGATAGTAAATGAATGCTAGTGATCTAATTAGGTAAATTAAATTTGAGTATACTAATCGACTATAACGTAACTTAGAAAAGGTAATATAATTGGTATGAATAGGATGAGTTACAATTACTTTTACACTTATGCTTGTTGATTGTGTTGGATGATGATTGTGTTGAGTGTGATGTTCATGATGAGTTTAATGCATCATTCATTTTACGGGCATCAGCTTCTAGATTTGATGTATATGTATAAAGTACGAGCTTGCCGCCTAGGTGCGAGGACACTCTTGGAGCTTCTACCAGGTCCGTTTAGGAGTCGCTCTAGATTTATTATCTCATTCTATCGTATTTTTTAGAACAGGAAAGAGGACATGTCGAGTGGTAGATTTATCATATCCCACTTCACATGGGCTATTTAGCCAATTGTATTTTCCGGATTAATAACCCTTGAGGATGAGATCCCTCGAGTATGTTTTCGAAACTCAGATCTAGCTCATGATGCCTTTGGGCTTATTTTATTAAATTCCCTACCCAAGCTTATGTATATCTAGTTTTTGTATTTTCAGTGAGATGTGTGACGAAGGAAACTGACGACCACGTCTTGAGATAGGGTGTGTGTTTGTTAACTTGGGACTCTGGAACTGGTGAGCATCCACTCCATTCCTAAGGGAAGTGTGGAGGTTTACAGGTATTGCTGTGTAGTTCATGTCTAGATTTGTTGCGTGTAAAGGGTATTGAAGGTGCATGTCTGAGAGTACTCGGTCTTCGTACTCAAAGCCAGGAGTAATACGGAAGATGTAGAGGGCTGATATGAAAGAGGATAGTTTTTCCGCACAATGGGATAGTTTAAATGGCCAAGGAAAGAGAATGTATGGAAAGAGAATGATATGGAAAGGGGATGCTACCGCCCGAGGTCACCAGATCCCATTATTGACCTTATGAGAGTTATTGAGGAAGTATATGAGGTTTTTATTCAACATGAGGGTTAGCTCTCCCGTGTCAGATTGATAGTAGTTATTTTCTGGACCGGTAACACTCATTATTCACGGTTTTCTATATTTATGTTAGTGAGAATCACGATGAATGAAAGCTGTCGGGATTGCGGAGGAGTAGCACAGAACCGTGCACACATGTACCTGCCGTGTGTAATGTATAATGATGGTGTGTTGATGCTGTGTGAATGATGATAATCATGTTGTGATATGTCTTGATAAACTACTTATGAAACAAATAGATAAATGTGAATAAACAGGGAGCCTTGGAGCTCAGACTTGGCTTAGATGAAGATGAAAGCGATAATGTCTGAATGCCATGATAGATTGTCATGTTTTATATTATTTTGATAATATATATATATATATATATATATATATATATCCCTGTTGTGGACAGGTTGGCCCTTATTGAACTTTTAAGGGAAACTCTTTCCATTTTTCTATAAAAATAAATATTTTTCTTAGGATTTTTCATTTATTGCTATTGATCCTATTTTTGCTTGCACGTCATGGCATGCATGTAGGACTATGTTAGAGCCCAATTATTCCATCCATGCTTTGCATGTCACATCTCCATCTTAAGATGTCGATGTTAGATCTGGGTTGGCTTAACCGAATCAAGTAGATTAGCGAACGGTTCGGTTGCCGGTAACATCTCCGGGTTGGTTCACGGGTGAACCAAAACGAGGTGTTACAGAAGTAGTATTAGAGCTAGCTCTTGGTTGATTAAGATGGTAGATGCATTACAGGTTACATGTGTGTGAGTGCTGCTCCAAGTTGTACCGACATGTATTTTTTTGTCTTAATATTTTGGTTTGCAAATTTTTGACCAAATAGTGGTGTGATAGGGTGATTAGATTAGAGTAAGGAGAACGCGAAGCGCTAGCGCTATGCTATAGGGTCGATTTTTTAGTACCAAGATGATGGTGAACCAAATTCGTAGGATGCAGATCAGAGCCCCATCCACTCCATTGCTCAGACAGGAGAGTCCTGACCATGGTCACCATGACACAGCCTCTAGTCAACCGAGGACTACAACACCACGTGAAGAGGCTAGTGTGCCAGTTAGTTGACGCAGTAAGAGCAGTTACCGAGATAGTAGTCGTGACAATCACCATAGCAGAAGCAGTCGATAGGAGAAGAATGCAGTGATTGCCAGGTTAGCTAAAGTTTAAATACAGATGCAGCAAAACCAAGAAGAATTTAAGAGAGAGCTCAGGTAGATAACTCTTTTGGTAGCCAGAGCTGAGAAGAGACCAACATTGGATGAAGACGCACGAGGAGAACCAGCAGTTCCCATGGGCCCTCCGCCACCGCCTCCTCCTCCACCGCTACAACAGAGGGCTACTCCAGCAACCGCTTCTAATTAACCCATTTTAGGCGAGAATGGGATCGGACGTTGGTGGACCTGCCATAGTAGGTAACGGGCATACTGCAAGTGGAAGTGGAGCTACTGGATGTGACAGTATACTAGTAGGTATAGGACCATAGTTTCTGCAGTATGAGGTAAGAGAAGGATCGAACAAATCAGTTGATGTAGACAATATAGAGATGTGGCAGTATGAAAGGTTTGTGAAGAATGGTGGACGACCTTTCTTTTGGACGTTGGATGTGGAAGAGGCATTCCTATGGATATAATAGGCCATAGGAGTGTTTGGGAGTATGGGATACCCGATGGAGCACAGAGTATGCATCATTACAGGGGCATTCCAGTATGAAGCTAGAGTATGGTGGGTTTCAGTGCAGAATTCCACATTTGCTTACCGTCAACCCCAGGACATCAATTGGGAAGAATTCAAAGCAGAATTTGATGGAAAGTACTTTCCGCCAAATGTCAGAAAGAGCAAAGAGTGGAAATTGTAGACCTTGAGGCAAGGACCATGATAGTGGTGCAATACGAGACCAGGTTTAGAGCTTTGGAGAGATTTGCAGCAGATTTGGTCCCCACCAAAGAAAGAAGTATAAAACAATTTTATGAAGTCCTCTATCATGAGATCAAGATGGCCTATTTGGATAGGAAGTTTGCCACCTTCAGTGATGTTGTGAGAGCTACAGGTGAGGCAAAATGAGTTATAGTTGCTAGACCTCATCCGGATTTTGCCTAGAAGCATCAACATCCAAGGTTGTATTAGCTAGAGCAGGGAGTACAACTATAACACCCCAAATCTGGTCCACGCTCGTGAGCTGAACAGGCATGTTACAGGCCCTAGTTAGGTTGGCTAACCCAACCCTAACTCGTGCAGATCTAATCTCGGCGTCTTAAGATGAAGATACAACTCATCATACATGGATGAATGCTCAGAATCCTAACATGATGCTACATGGATGACATTCAAAGTAATTCATACAACAATATAATTACGATCAAAATCAGTAAAAATTCTCAAATAAAATGGATAGGGTCTCCCCTAAAAGTGTAATTAGGTTCCACCCTGTCAAAATAATATATACAAGTATATATGCATATATCAACAATTTCATTCACACACAATCTAATATGCTGTAAACTCATTCTAGAACTTGGGTCTCAACCCACAATGGTTCTACTATGCAATCTATTCATGTTTCACATTCTATCATCATGTCTTAACATTTAATCATGCCGCATCATCATGTCTCAAGCATCCAATCACACCATTCACCATATAATAATATCATAAACACAATATAACCACTCAATCGACTGACATGTGTGCAAGCGAAAACAGTGCTCCTCCGTCCAAACTGACTCCTCCAACTCGTGATTATTACCTACATATAGTATAAAAATACATTAGTAACAAGTGTTATTGGTCTGAAAAATAAAATAACTATAACAAGCTCTGTAAAACCCGTGACTCGAGCCAGAGTTTTACGGGAGTGAACCAGTCGGTTCAACCGTCGGTTCGAATCGAGTCAGCTTCATGGACCGCGAGCTGAGTTGAGGCCAGCTGTGAGTTATGAGCGATGAGGGTCATGTATGCTCAAATGTACGATGATAACGCCTAAAAGATGATGAAAAATGGGTTATCAAGTATATGGAGGTATGCAGTATTGATTGTTATTTTTATTTGATCGTAGAATATTTTTAGGGCCGAATGACGAATTAGGATGCGATATAGGCGAGTTTGGGTGGGTTATTAGTTATAGAGCATATCATTTGGATGTTGCTGTGTTGTTTGATTTTATGGGATTTTTCCCAATTTTTTTGGATTTTTTAAGGATTTATTAGGAGATAGTTATTATTATTGACTCGAGTCGGAGTCGAGTCAAGTTTAATTTACAAAAATGCCATCGCACGCTACTTCTTCTTCCTCCCGACCATTCTCACCCAAACCCTCGCCGCCCCTCATTCTCGTTGCTGCCGCCGCCGCCGCCGACGCCGTGCTGCCGCCAATCGACGCCGCCCCGCCCCGCCGTGCAGTCGCCGTGCCGCCACGACCCACCCCGGCCACCGTCTCGCCGCCACGACGCCGGAATCGCCCCACGAAACCACCTCGGCCGCCGCCACTTCGGGCCGGATTCCGCCGCCGTCCGGGCCGCTCCGCCGCCGGTGTGACCCTGACGAGCACCCCCTCGCCATTGCCGACATTTCCCCCATCCTCCCGACCGCCGTCGAGGCCGGCCGGAGCCCCGATCGGAGCACACCGCCGCCGCCGCCCATTTTCGACACCGTCGTCGACGGCCATCGCCGCCTCGGTTGCTCTGTTTGACACCACCATCGGACCAAGCTCGTCGAGCTGGTGCCGATAGACCCCCTGATTGCCCCGTCCCGAATCCTTGCAGGAAAACCGCCGAAATCCGCCGGAAAACCGCCGAAATCCGCCGGAAAACCGCTGACACTCGCCGGAAAACCGCTGACACTTGCCGAAAACCGCCGAGAAAATTGGATTCGTGGGAAATTCGTCGGATCATCCGCCGAACGCACCTGGTCCAATCTGATCGGACTTCGGACGCCGCTAGGTGCCGAATTCGAGTTTCGAGCCACAAAACGGAAACCCTAGCCGTCGCCGATTTTCGACGACGCGAGGTATAATTTATTTTAATTTAATTATTTGAAAGTATTGATTATTAGAATTGCATGCTAGGATTGGTGAATTGTGTGTTATAATAATATGTATAAATGTAGGTTTGATTAAGAATAGAAGTATGAAATTGTTTGGTTGAGTGGTGTTAAAAATGGAGGCTAAGAAATTAATTAGTGTAACTAGGTAATGATCATGATCTAATGCAACTAGCCTAAGTAGACTTGCTAGAATTGATATAGGTTGATGTGTGTTGATTGATGCGTGGTTGTGTTGATTGTGTGTGCATGCTATAGGATGTGTGATTCATCATGCGGGCGTTAGTTTTTAGCTTGATTGTGTAGGTACGGTGTAGGAGCTCGCCGCCTAGGCGCGTGGACCCGTTTGGAGCTTCTACCAGGTCCGTTTAGGACTCGTTCTCTGTTTTACGCTACTCTATTGTTCATTTGATTTATCATGTGCAGTCATATTCGCTCTCAGAATATGGAGGCACTATCTATATGGGACATCTTTCAGACTTCTAACTGATCACCAGAGTCTAAAATATATCTTCACGCAGAAGGATCTGAATAGCAGACAGAGGAGATGGTTGGAGATGTTAGCTGATTACGAGGTCGACATAGCATACCATGAGGGCAAGGCGAATGTGGTAGCCGATGCATTGAGCAGGAAGCCAGGATTCTTGTACACCGCAGGATTAGCAGCATTGTCAGTGACCGAGCACACTACGAGCCAGAGACAGTTAGTTGGGATGATGGCGCGACTTACAATTCAGCCAAGCGTGCTTGAGCAGATTCGGATTGCACAGGAGGCAGATCCGCAGTTGAAGCAATGGTTGGAACACGGAACACATCAGGAATTGGCCAGGGATACAGACGGATTAGTCAGATTGAGAGGCCGACTATTCGTGCCTAATGTTCCAGAGTATCCCGGACTTCGAAGTACTATTCTTCACGAAGCTCACACGTCGAGATGCTCAGTACACCCAGGTGGAGTGAAGATGTACCACGATGTCCGACGAACCTATTGGTGGCCAGGAATGAAGAGAGAAGTATATGATACAGTGGCTAGATGTTTGGTATGCCAGCAAGTGAAAGCCGAGCACGTACGTGCAGGTGGAATGCTACAACCGTTGGAAACCCCAGAGTGGAAGTGGGAGAGTATAGCTTACGACTTTGTAGTTGGTTTACCTAAGACCCGCCAACAAAAGGATGCTATATGGGTCATAGTGGATCGACTTACAAAGAGCGTACACTTCATACCGATCAGGATGGATTACCCACTGACCACATTGGCTACGCTGTATAGAGATCAGATAGTCAGGTTACACGGCGTACCGCGGGAGATCATATCAGACAGGGATCCGAGGTTCACATCACGATTTTGGAAGGCCTTTCAGGCAGCTATGGGTACAGAATCGAGATTCAGCACAGCTTTCCATCCTCAAACAGATGGACAGACGGAAAGAACCATACAGACCCTGGAAGACTTGCTTCGCGCATGTATCCTAGATTTCGGAGGGAGTTGGGAAGAACACCTACCTTTGGTGGAATTCTCCTACAACAACAGCTATCAGGCCACGATTGGAATGGCACCGTTCGAAGCACTGTACGGCAGACCATGCAGATCCCCAGTGTGTTGGGTGCAGGGCAGCGAACCAGTGGTAGTTGGGCCAGAAATGATCCAGCAGACACAAGAAGTGGTAATGAGGATTAGAAGAAGAATGAGGTCAGCTCAAGATAGACAAAAGAGTTACGCAGACCAGCACAGACGTGAGGTTCATTTCGCGTTAGGAGATCACGTTCTCCTGAAGGTCTCTCCGACTAAGGGAAACACGAGATTCGGGACGCGAGGGAAACTCAGTCCGCGCTATATTGGACCCTTTGACGTGATTGAGCGCATTGGACCAGTGGCATATAGGCTAGCATTGCCTCCTCACCTATCAGCTGTGCATGATGTCTTCCACGTGTCAATGTTGAAGAAGTATCACCCTGACAACTCTCATGTTGTCAGCTTCAAAGAGGTAGAGCTGCAACCGGACCTGACGTACCCAGAGGATGCAGTCCGAATCGTGGACCGAAGAGTGAAGATTCTCCGAAGAAAAGAAGTTCCCCTAGTACGAGTGCAATGGACCCGACGAGGAGTTGAAGAAGCTACGTGGGAACGAGAAGATGAGATGAGGAAGCGATACCCGGAGTTGTTCGAGCAACCAGCTTCACAACCAGATACTACGCCAACACGTACATTTAGATGAGGAACGAGGTTGAAACTTCCTTAGTTAAAATTTCGAGGACGAAATTTTTCTAAGGAGGGAAGGTTGTAAAACCCGTGACTCGAGCCAGAGTTTTACGGGAGTGAACCAGTCGGTTCAACCGTCGGTTCGAATCGAGTCAGCTTCATGGACCGCGAGCTGAGTTGAGGCCAGCTGTGAGTTATGAGCGATGAGGGTCATGTATGCTCAAATGTACGATGATAACGCCTAAAAGATGATGAAAAATGGGTTATCAAGTATATGGAGGTATGCAGTATTGATTGTTATTTTTATTTGATCGTAGAATATTTTTAGGGCCGAATGACGAATTAGGACGCGATATAGGTGAGTTTGGGTGGGTTATTAGTTATAGAGCATATCATTTGGATGTTGCTGTGTTTGTTTGATTTTATGGGATTTTTCCCAATTTTTTTGGATTTTTTTTAGGATTTATTAGGAGATAGTTATTATTATTGACTCGAGTCGGAGTCGAGTCAAGTTTAATTTACAAAAATGCCATCGCACGCCACTTCTTCTTCCTCCCGACCTTCCTCACCCCAAACCCTCGCCGCCGCCACTGTCGCGTGCTGCCGCCGCCGCCGCCAGCCGACGCCGCGCTGCCGCCGATCGACGCCGCCCCGCCCGCCGTGCAGTCGCCGTGCCGCCACGACCCACCCCGGCCACCGTCTCGCCGCCACGACGCCGGAATCGCCCCACGAAACCACCTCGGCCGCCGCCACTTCGGGCCGGATTCCGCCGCCGTCCGGGCCGCTCCGCCGCCGGTGTGACCCTGACGAGCACCCCCTCGCCGTTGCCGACATTTCCCCCATCCTCCCGACCGCCGTCGAGGCCGGCCGGAGCCCCGATCGGAGCACACCGCCGCCGCCGCCCATTTTCGACACCGTCGTCGACGGCCATCGCCGCCTCGGTTGCTCTGTTTGACACCGCCATCGGACCAAGCTCGTCGAGCTGGTGCCGATAGACCCCCTGATTGCCCCGTCCCGAATCCTCGCCGGAAAACCGCCGGAATCCGCCGGAAAACCGCCGACACTCGCCGGAAAACCGCCGGAACCGCCGGAAAATTGGATTCGTGGGAAATTCGTCGGATCATCCGCCGAACGCACCTGGTCCAATCTGATCGGACTTCGGACGCCGCTAGGTGCCGAATTCGAGTTTCGAGCCACGAAACGGAAACCCTAGCCGTCGCCGATTTTCGACGACGCGAGGTATAATTTATTTTAATTTAATTATTTGAAAGTATTGATTATTAGAATTGCATGCTAGGATTGGTGAATTGTGTGTTATAATAATATGTATAAATGTAGGTTTGATTAAGAATAGAAATATGAAATTTGTTTGGTTGAGTGGTGTTAAAAATGGAGGCTAAGAAATTAATTAGGGTAACTAGGTAATGATCATGATCTAATGCAAACTAGCCTAAGTAGACTTGCTAGAATTGATATAGGTTGATGTGTGTTGATTGATGCGTGATTGTGTTGATTGTGTGTGCATGCTATAGGATGTGTGATTCATCATGCGGGCGTTAGTTTTTAGCTTGATTGTGTAGGTACGGTGTAGGAGCTCGCCGCCTAGGCGCGTGGACCCGTTTGGAGCTTCTACCAGGTCCGTTTAGGACTCGTTCTCTGTTTTACGCTACTCTATTGTTTATTTGATTTATCATGTGCAGGACGAGTTAAGTGGCGTTTTATCGGATCCCACTTAACTCGGGCCATTTAGCCAACAGTTCTTATTTCGGATTAATAACCCTCGAGGATGAGATCCCTCGAGTTTGTTTGCGAACTTCAGATCCAGCTCACAATGCCTTCGGGCCTATTGTATAAATCCCAACCCAGGCCTATATATATATAGTTTTCGTGTTTTCGGTGAGAGATGGAATGAGGGTTACTTGCGGCCACGTCTTCAGATAAGGCGTGTGCCCGGAAGAGCGGGCTCTGGAGCTAGGGAGAACCCACTTCGTTCCCGAAGGATCCGGACAACTCCACCTTTGAGTTCCTCAAACCCGGAGAAGTGTGGAGGTTTACGGGTACTACAATGCAGCGCATGTCTAGACTTGTGGTTCAAAGGGTACTGAAGGCGACTGCCTGAGAGTGCTCGGCCTTTGTGCTCAAGGCCAGGAGTAATATGGAAGGTGCAGAGGGCGGTGAGGAATGAAATTTGATGCGAGAAGCGATAGAGAAATGGCCAAGGTATGAGAATGAGAAAGAAAGGGGGACGCTGTCGACTCGAGGGCGACGGCCCGACGGTGACGGCTCCCGTATGTGCCCTGATGAGAGTTCTTGAGGAAGTATATGGTTTTGATTCAAGAGGAGAGTTTGCTCTCCTGTGCCAAATTGATATTAGTTATTTTCCGGGCCGGTAACGCTCGTTACTGACGGTTTTTCTATATATATGTAGGTGAGGAATGCGAGCGATGAAAGCTGTCGGGACTGCGGAGGAGCAGCACAGAACCGCGCACACATGTACCTGCCGCGTGTAATGTATAATGATGGTTGTTTAATGCTGTGTGAATGATTATTACAATGTTTTTGTCTTGATGAATTGCCGGTTATGAAACGAACTGATAAATATGAATGAGTAGGGAGCCTTGGAGTTCAGACTCGGCTCGGGTAAAAACGAATGAGATAATGATTTAATGTCATAGTAGATTGTTATGTGTTATCGTATTTTCATAAAATAGTATATATTTTCTTTTGGTTTCTCATTTGTCGTTTTGTCTTATTTTGCTTGGACATCATAGCATGCATGTAGGACTTCGTTAGAACCCAATCGTTCACATTCATGCATTTCATGTTTGCATCTCCATCTTGAGACGCCGAGAGTAGATCCTGGTCGGCTTAACCGAATCTAGTAGATTAACGAATGGTTCGGTCGCCGGTGACATTTCCGGGTCGGTTCACGGGTGAGCCGAAACGGGGTGTTACAAGCTGGCTATGAGAGCAAACTCTCATATGATAGAAAACATCATATACTCCTCGTGAACACTCTGAAGGGCACTTACTGAAGAGCCACTGGGCTGCAGACCTGGTAGTATCCCAAACTGACTGATCTGTTGCTGTTGATGCCTCTCTCGACATTTTCTTACTTCATTTTCTGGTGTCAAATCCTAAGCCTTCTCCTTACCTCCATATTTCTCCTGGCCTTGAGCATGAAGGCCGAGTACTCTCAGGTAGTCGCCTTTAGTACCCTTTAAACCACAAGTCTGGACATGCGCTGTACTAAACAGTTGTCGTAAACCTCCACGTTCTCTGGGTGTGAAGAACTCAAACGTGGAGTTGTCAGAGATCCTTCGGGAATGGAACAGTCTGCTGCACTAATCCAGAGCCCGCTTTGACTGTCATGACATCCGTTGATGGTACTTGCAGTCGATTTCTCCATCTCTTGTCTCACTAAAAACTCGATAAAATTATATATATATATATATATATGCTTGGAAAGGTATTTATATAATAGGCCCGAAGGCAACTTGTGGTGGATCTTGTTTTCGAAAATCATCCTCGACGGGTTATTAATCCGGAAAACTGTTCGTTAAATGGCCCGAGTTATGTGGGATCCGATAAAATGCCACTTAACCCGCCCTGCAAGCATTAAAACAAACATTAAATAGAAGAGAGTAAAAATAGAGACGAGTCCTAAATGGACCCGGTAGATGCTCCAAACGTGTCATCGCGCTTAGGCGGCGAGCTCCTACTCTGTACCTACACATCAAAACTAAATACTAACGCCCGCTAACTAAATGATGCATCTAATTCAATGAACATCAATCAAGAATCAAATAATTGTAAGTATGAAAAATAATTCTAGCTAATCCTATTCATACCAATTTTACTGTATTTTTCTAAGTTACATCGTAGTCACTTATCATGCTCTCATTAGATCACTTACTCTTCATTCACACTTAATCTCTTCATGAAACTCATCGTTCCATCCATAATTAAGCATTAATCACGATCAATAAATCAACCCTAGCATGTTGTGCTAACAATCATCAAGTTTAAATTATAAATTCGGAGGTAATTATACCTCACATCGTCGGTGATTTGCGATGGCTAGGGTCTTGTCGCGCATCTAGGAGCTCGAATTCGGCGCTTCGGCGTTCGAAGTTCGATCGGGTTCGACTGGATGAACTCCACAGAAGATCCAGCGAATTCCAGCAAATGTGATTTTCCCGTGGTTTTTGGCAGGTTTCAGTAGTTTTCCAGCAGCTTCAGGTGGTTTTCTGGCGACAATCGTCAGCGGCGTCTACTGGCCTGAAACTGGTCATATTGGGTACAATTGAAACTGGCTCCGCGAGCCCGACGCATCTACGGCGTTGACATGATCGGTGGAGGTGATGGCTCGTCAAAAAATGGCTAAAATAGTGGTAGCGGCGATGGGTGACTCGATCCGGCCGGCCTGGGCGGCGACGGCCTCCGGTCCAGTCAGGAAAGGTCGTTGGGTGGTCAAGTGTGCTGAGGCGACCACTTGATCGTAGCGGTGACGGTCCCCGGCGGCGCGATCGGTGATGGAAGTGCGGCGCAAGGGCGTGGCTTCTTCTTGTCGCGGCAACCAGATGGTGGCTGGGCCTAGTCAGGGCGGCACGACGATGCAGTGGCAGGGCTAGGCGATGCCGATCTGCGGCAGGGTGGTGTCCATAGCAATGACGGTGACATTGCACGGGGCCGGCATCGGGCAAGGGTTTTGGATGGGGAAGAAGGAAGAAACATCGGGGGGGGGGGGGGGGGTGGTGGGGGTGAGAAAAATAACTGGGTAGCAATATCGTAAATAATACTTAACTCGTCTCTGACTCGAGTCAAAAATAATAACTAAATCGTATTAAATCCTAAAAAAATAGGGGAAAATCCCATAAAATCAAACAAACACCAAAACATCATAATGATATGCTCTAGAACTATCACCCCACCCAAACTGCCCATAATGCATCCTAATGCAGTAAACGACCTAAAACTAATTTTACGATCTACTATATATAAAAATAAAAAAATAGCTGGCATACTCTCGTATATCTGATAACTCATTCTGTTCTGCTGTATTTATGACGTTATCATCATATACTTGGGTACGCATGACCTTCATAGCTCATACACGCGACTGGCATTGGCTAAGTACATGTGTTCTTAAACTGACTCGACTCGAAAATAACGGTCGAACCGATCGGTTTTGAATTTAAGACCGTGACTCGAATTGTGGGTTTTACAACAACAGAGACGTTGAATAGATACACTAGTTGCCATGGGGGCTTTGGATGGCCATGTCTAGGGCTATAGAGCACCCTTTTGTTAGAATTGCCAACGCAACTAGGGTATGCTATAATTGCAGTCGACCAAGGCATAAAGTCGCAACTTGTCCACGTGGATAGACCCAACAAGTGACACTCCTAGCACCTCCACAGAGACTTGCACTCCTAGCTTCCAAGCAATAACCACAGTAGAGAGGCCAACAAGGCCAAGGTCAAGGCCAGAGAGGCAAAGTCCAAGCAAAGAGCCTTGATTGATTGCTGAAGAAAGATAGTAACTTTCCACCACGAAAGACGCCGCTTTCACTTCCAAGGTCAGGGCAAAGATAGAGAATAAGAATGGATATCCTGTCAGAATGCAGTGAGACAGCTAGACGGAGGTATTGAACTGATAATGACAGTGCTAGTTTTGGCAGAGCAGAGTGGTTTATGGGATTAGTCGAGCATTGAGGAGATTCCAGTGTTTCACTGACGTATTCCCAGAAGAGATTACTGGATTGCTGCCAGACAGAGAGGTAGACCTTGCCATTGAGCTAATGCCTGGAACAACACCAATTTCTAGAGCTCCATACAAGATGGCACCTCTTGAGCTCAAGGAACAATTATAGACACTATTAAATCAAGGATTCATAAAACCGAGTGTCTCCCCATGGGGTGCAACGGTGTTATTCGTGAGGAAAAAGGATGGAAACATGCATTTATGCATCAATTACAGGATGCTAAACCGTGCGACTATTAAGAATATATACCCTCTTCCTCACATTGATGACCTATTTGATCAGTTGAACTTAGCAGTCGTCTTCTCAAAGATTGATTTAAGGTTAGCATACTACCAGTTGAAGTTTAGAGAAGAAGACATTTTGAAGACTGCATTCAAGACCAAATATGGACACTTCAAATTTTTGGTTATGCCTTTTGTATTGACCAATGTTCGAATACAATTTATGGACTTGATGAATAGAGTGTTTAGTCCATATTTGGACCATTTTGTGATCGTCTTTGTAGATAACATACTGGTATATTCTTCATCGAGGGAAGAGCATGAGCAACATCTGAAGATAGTGTTGCAGATGCTGAGAGAGCATAGATTGTATGGGAAGTTTTTGAAGTGTAGTTTTTGGCTATCAAAGGTGAACTTTCTTGGCCATATCATCTTAGCATCAGGTATCACAGTAGACCTAGCCAGGATAGAAGCAGTAGTACAGTGGGAACAGCCAAAGACACTTACAGAGGTTTGGAGTTTCCTAGGCCTAGCTAGGTGCTACAAACAGTTTATTTAGGGTTTCTCTTCTATAGCATCCCCTCTTACACGATAGAGTAGGAAGGAGGAATGGTTTAAGTGGACGAAGGAATGTGAGTAAAGTTTCAGGATGCTGAAGGAGAGATTGACTTTGGCACCTAGCACACATTGCTCGAGGGACACAAGGATTTTGTAGTTTACACAGATGCCTCCGGAATTGGACTAGGTTGTGTTTTGATGCAGAAGGATAAGGTTATAGCTTATACATCTCGCTAGCTCAAGGTGCATGAGTGTAACTATCCTATACATGACCTGGAGCTTACAACCGTCATATTTACCCTCAGAATATGGAGGCACTACTTCTATTGAACATCTTTTAGACTTTTGATAGATCACCAGAGTCTGAAATATATCTTCACATAGAAGGAGTTGAACAACAAATAGAGAAAATGGTTAGAGATGTTAGCAGATTAGGAAATTGACATAGCCTACCATGGGGGCAAAGCGAACGTGGTAGCGGGTGCGTTGAGTAGGAAGCCAGGAGAGTTGTGTACTCTGCAGGATTGGCAGAAATATCAGTGACTCAGTATACTACGAGCCAGATACAATTGGTTGGAATGATGGCTCGACTGACTATTCAACCGAGCGTACTTGAGCAAATCAGAATTGCACAAAAAACAGATCCACAGTTGAAGCAATGGTTGAAACAAGGAACACATCAAGAATTGGCCAAAGATGCAGATGGGTTAGTCAGATTGAGAGGTCGACTCTTTGTGCCAAATATTCCAGAGTGTCCCGGACTTCAAAGTATGAATTTGAAACTTCCTTGGTTAAAATTTCAAGGATGAAATTTTTCTAAGGAGGGAAGGTTGTAAAATCCATGACTTGAGTCAGAGTTTTACATTAGCGAACCATTCGGTTCAACCGTTGGTTTGAGTAGAGTCAATTTCATGAGCCGCATAGTGAGTAAAGGCCAACCGTGAGTTAGGAGCAATGAGGGTCAGGTATATATGATGATAACGTCGAAAAAATAGTGAGAAATGAATTATTAGAATCTACAAAATTATGCAATATATATATTTTTATGTATTTGATTTAGAATTTTTTTAGGCCAAATAATGCATTAAGATGTGTTGTAGGACAATTTGGGTGAGATATTAGTTATAGATCATGTCATTGTACTGTTATGGTGTGTATTATGTTTTATGGGATTTTCCCCTATTTTTCTAGATTTATTTTAGGATTTATTAAGCTTTAATTATTATTTTTTGACTCGAGTCGGACTCAAGTCAAGTTTTATTTACAAGTTTGCCACCGAACACCCCGACACCATCTTCTACCCTCCCCCCTCTCCCCAGCACTTCTCTTCTTCACCCCCAAAACCCTTGCCACTGCATCCAATGCCACCCCGCCACTGATCGACACCACCAAAGCACAGCCGCACCGTCGCTGTGCCACCCCGAGCACCTCTGGCCGCCACCAGCCTCCACGACATTAGAAAGCTCAGCAAAACTATTGAAACCCATCGAAAAACCACCGAAACTTGCCAGAAAACTAGATTTGTTGGAATTCACTGGATCTTTTGCCGAACTCATCCAGTCGAACTTGATCGAACTTTGAACACTGTTGAGAGCCGAATTCAAGCTCCACGATGGGCGGCAAAACCCTAGCCGTCGCTTATTGCTGACGACGCGAGGTATGATTACCTCTAATTTATTTATTTAAATTAATAATTATTACCAAAACATACTAGGATTGATTGTTTGATATGATGAACGCCTGATTGTGAATGAAATGATGATTTGCATGATTTGATTGATTGTAAATGAACGCTAGTGATCTAATTAAGTAAATTAAATATGGGTATGCTAATCAACGGCAACATAACTTAGAAAAACATAATAAAATTGATATGAATATGATGACTTAGAATTATTTTTACACTAATGATTATTGATTGTGATGGATGATGATTATGTTGATTGTGATGTTCATGATGAGTTTGATGCATCATTCATTTAGTGGGCATTAGCTTCTAGATTTGATGTATTGGCATACAGTAGAAGCTCGTCGCCTAGGCGTGAGGACATGCTTAGAGCTTCTACCAGGTCCGTTTAAGATTCGCTCTCGATTTATTGTCTTATTTTATCATGTTTTGTTTAGAATAGGAAAGAGGGCGTGTCGAGTGGTGATTTATTGTATCCCACTCCACATAGGCCATTTAGCCAATCGTATTTTCTGGATTAATAACCCTCGTGGATGAGATCCTTCGAGTATATTTTTGAAATTCAAATCCACCTTATGATGCCTTTGGGCCTATTTTACTAAATTCCCTGCCCATGCCTATGCATATATAGTTTTCACATTTTCAGTGAGATGTGTGATGAAGGAAACTGACAGCCACGTCTTGAGATAGGGCGTGTGTTTGTCAAAGCGGGATGTGGAATTGGTGAGCGTCCACTCAATTCCCGAGGGATCCTGATAACTCCACCTTTGAGTTCTTTAAACCCGGAGAAGTGTTGAAGTTTATGGGTACTACTGTACAGCTTATGTCTAGATTGGTGGTGTAAAAGGGTACTGAAGGTGCATGTCAAGAGATGCTAGGAGTAATACAGAGGATGTAGAGGGTTGAGATGAAAGAGAACGATTTTTCCGAGCAAAGGGATAGTTTAAATGGTCAAGGAAAGAGAATGATATGAAAAGTGGATGCTACCGTCCGAGGTCGACAACTCCCATTATTGCCTTTATGAGAGTTCTTGAGGAAGTATATGAAGTTTTTATTTAACAAGAGGGTTAGCGCTCCTGTGTCAGATTGATATTAGTTATTTTCTGGATTGGTAACACTCATTACTGACAATTTTCTAAATTTATGTTAGTGAGAATTGCGATGAATAAAAGCTGTCGGGATTGCGGAGGAGTAGCACAGAACCTCGTATACATGTACCTGCCACCGTGTATAATATATAATGATGGTGTGTGAATGATGATAATCATGTTGTGATATGTCTTAATAAACTACTTATGAAACGAATAGATAAATGTAAATAAACAGGGAGCCTTGGAGCTTAGACTCGTCTCAGATGAAGACGAGAGCAATAATGACTGTATGTTATGATAGATTGTCATGTTTTATATTATTTTGATAATATATATATATATATATATATATATATATATATATATATATATATATATATATATATAATGAGGACGTCTACAATGCGCTGCCTGCCTTTTGCAGCGCAGGCAGTGCACTGGATTGATGGCCATTGGATTAAAATCCAACGGCCATCAATCAATTTACGTATTTTTAACCCATTCCCCCGTTTTTCCAAATTCTCCCCCTATTTTTCCCTCAGGTACCCCCGCCGGCACCTCCGCCCGCGCCGCCGACGTTCGCCGCCGGCTGCTCCGCCCACGCCGCAGATGTTCCCCGCCGGTCGCCCCTGCCCCCGCCCTCCCACAGCCGCAGTCCCTCCGGCCCCGGCCCCGCTCGCAACTGCCGCCCCACCGCCCCCGGCTCCGCTCGCAGCAGCCGCCGCCCCCCCCCCCCACCACCCCGTGTAAAGACCTGGAAAAAAATAAATAAATAAATAAATAAATATATATATATATATATATATATATATATATATCATTCGACGCAGTGGGATCGAACATTGGTATCCATGAATTTATTTAAATTATTTACCCGCT